>CABHPP010132522.1:14796-41591 GCA_902168425.1 Peromyscus attwateri
TCTCTCTCTCTCTCTCTCTCTCTCTCTCTCTCTCTCTCTCTCTCTCTCCTGTATGAGCAAGTGTACATGTACACACACACACACACACACACATACACACACATGCATGTGAACACACACTTAAAAATAAAATTAAGAAATAAAATATGGAGAAAAAATTAATCAGAAAGATGCTAACTGAACCCAATAACTAGAAAGCCAAATATAGAATGTGTCCAATGATGGAAAACTGTTTGTAGTTGACAGACATCTCTAAGAGTAGACCCCTCCCTTAAGAGATTCATAGACCAGGTATTTGTCAGTCAGCAGTGGGTGGTCAGTTCCACCCTAAGCCACAGGAAACCAGTGAGATGAGAGAAGATGGGCTAAAGTGGGAATGTGGAGGGTTTCTTCCCCTTCCAGGAGGAAGCCATTGGAATGATAGATGAAGGATGAAAACAGACTCTGGCATCTGCAGTGCATAACTTTTGGTAAATCCAGTCACGCTTTCGAAATAAGCTTGGTAGGCTTTGCAGTTGCATTTGACAAAATAAGCTAATGACTCCCTCCTGGCCACCTTCTTTCTGGCCTCTCTGGAAAGCCAAATGTACTTCATTTCATCCTATTTCAGTTCTCCTTATCCTGTGTTTCCTGATCCTCCCTCAGTCTATAAATGTTGGGTGAGCAAAGATTTGGCCCACAATCATCCTTTCCTTGTGCCTACCAATGCTCCCTCATTGAATGCTAACAACTAGTGCCATTTATGTGACTCAAAACTATATTTGAAGCCATAATGTCTCCCTTGAGAACTTGACTGATAACTGTTCTCCACCTGACAGTTCTATTTGGCTTTCCAATATGTAAAACTGTGCATGCCAATATCCAAAAATGAATCTACAATTCTCAGTATTTCCCACATCTTCATATCACCTAGAACAGCAATTCTCAACCTGATCATCATGACCCCTTCTAGAACTTGATCACAAATATTGGTATAAACTTATGGTATTTAAAATACAAAGATAAATCATTACATGAATAAACACATAGATGACTAACAGATATCTGTACATGCCAGGATCAGTATACATATATGGTTTTTGGTATCTGCATACCAAGAGCACTTAGACAAGCAACAACATCTGAGTAATGAGCATATGCAGTGCCCTGACGCTGGTGACTACCTATTTTCAATGACAGAATCCATGTCACTTTGAAGAAATTGTTGACTGCAGGCCCGGGGCAGGAAATACATAAAATGAGTTCAAAACAAATTATGCTGATAAAAAAAAAGTAATGACATTATAATTTTTTCATTTTAATAAATAGAATTAATTTTATTTATTTGATTTTTTCAAATTTTTACTTAATGCTGAGAGTTTCATACAGATATATAATGAAATATGAGCATATCTACATCTCATACCTTCCTTAGCATCCCCCATATCCCTGAAGCATGACTCTACAACTCCGTGTGTTCTTTTTTGTTTGTTGTGATGTAGTTAGTATTCCATATATGTGCATGGCTTGGGGACCATCCACTGGACTGTGGGAAACGTATGAGAGGCCACATTCTCTCAAAAGAATGATCCTGCCTCCCCCAGAGTTATTCACTGCCAGTAGCTCCTCAGTAGGTGGTGGGGCCTACAGATCATTTGTCCATCTATAATGGGGTTTTGGCTGGCGTGATCCTGTGTGTCTTTTGCAGGTAACCATAGCTAATGTGAGTCCATGTTCAGGGCTAAG
This sequence comes from Peromyscus attwateri, assembly GCA_902168425.1. NCBI lineage: Eukaryota > Metazoa > Chordata > Mammalia > Rodentia > Cricetidae > Peromyscus > Peromyscus attwateri. The sequence continues at coordinate 16,522 of CABHPP010132522.1, forward strand.
CACCCAGTCTCTTATTCTCATCACTCTGACCAATTACATATCTATCAAATGCTGCCCATGGCACAAAGGAACATCTCTAATTAACAATCCATTCTTTTTAAAAGACGGGAGTGTGTTGAAAGAACACCTGAATAAACATAAAGCCATCCATACTGGGTCAAAACTTGAATGATTTAAGAAAATAAGCTCTTAAAAGATTGAGTTCTAAGTCTTAGATCCACCTAACCTATTTAAATTAGAGGTAAATTGGCAGAGAAATATGATTTGAATAGTCTCAAAGTGTCTCTCCCAAGGTGTGTTTCTTTATTACTGAGGTTAATGTGGTAACTTACAGATGAGGAATTCAGCACATGCCATCATAACCAGCTAATGAAGCTAATATCCCAAAGCAATAAGACCTTCTAACTTCACAATTCTTTCATGAGATGCTCCTCAGGGGATGTCCATTACTATCATTATTATTATTTTGCTATTCTTACCAAAAACAGTACAAACTATTATCATTCCAATCACAAGAAAGAATCAAAGAAATCTAAATTAACTGATTCCACAAAATAACTGCTAGATTTGTTTTGTTAATGTCAGTATAATGAATGAAGAGGGAAGACTAGGGAACTGTTGACAATTCAAAGGGACTGAAGACAAAAAAACAAGGTAATTTAATTCAAGGTTTTCCTGGAATTTTTGGAACATAAAAAAAGGGCATTATTAGGGTTGGGAGTTTAGCATCAGTAACACATTCCTTATGAGTACAGACCTGAGTTCTAATCCCCAAAACCCATGTAAAGATGCCAGGAGTAGGTAGTACACAGTGGTAAAACCAGCACTAGGGAGGCAGAGGCAGGAGCATGCCTGGATCTCACTGGCCATCTGTAGCTAAAGTTTTCCTGGCTCCACCTGGCTCCCACAGCCCTGCAGCCACTTGGACCCAAGTAAACACACAGAGGCTTATATCAATTAAAACTGTTTGGCCATTACCTCAGGCTAACTATTGACTAACTCTTACACTTAAATTAACCCATAATTCTTATTTATGTTTAGCCATGTAGCTTGGCATCTTTTCTCAGTTCTGCCTTCACATCTTGCTTCCTCAGCATCTGGCTGGTGACTCCTGACTCAGCCTTCTTCCTCCCAGAATTCTCCTCTCTGCTTATCCCACCTATACTATATAGACTTCCTGCCTGGCTACAGGCCAATCAGTGTTTTGTTATCAACCCAATCAGAGCAACACATATTCACAGCATACAGAAAGACACATCCCCAGCAGCCATCAGGATAGCTGAATTGGTGAGTATCAGGAGCAATGAGAGGCCCTCTTTCAAAGTCAGTGCATGTCATCCCTGAAGAACACCAAAGACTGTCTGCTTGCCTCCACAGGCATGTGCACACTCACACACATATCCATTACAGAAAGAAAATGAACATCAGTGGAAAAACTGGTGATGTTTGCAGAAATAATTAACTTCCCACTATGATAATTGTGCTGGGGCTATGTTACCTGTTCATGTTAGTGGACTGTGATTTTGTGACATAACATTTAAAAAGCTGTAAACTGTTGCCAACTTTTCTGTGAGTCAAAAATAAATGTAAAACATTTTTTTCCAAAAGATAAATCACTACAGAATCCAGAATCTCTGAAGAACTGAAATGCACACATTTTAAATGTCAAATTCCTCTAGTGTTTGCTTCAAGGATAAATCCTGATGAAGGAGTTTGTTTTAAGTCAATCTATGAAATCCTGGTTTGGTGAACCATTAGTTTCCTCTCCTCCCACATCATGGTGGAGGAAGAAGCAGAAAGCAGAGCAGAATATTGATTCCTTCTTGCTAAGAGGTAAAGTTCATCTAAAGAACATCAGTTCCCTGCCCTTTTCACTTTTCTGGCCCCATGGCCCCATGCTTCCCTGTTTTCAAAATCCCCTCCACAGTGATGCCTTATCTGTGACTAGGTTTTTTATGAGGAGGTGTAGATGTAACCAACCATCTTATTAAATAAGAAACACAGAGCCAATGTAAAGATGAAAGCCCAAGAGGTCAGAGCTAAGAGTCTTACCCGCTTTCCGCCAGCTAGCTTCTCCCGCCAAGAGACCTCTCCAAAAAAGGGAGCTATTTCCTGTGCGTTTGACTTATAAAGAGTTCTGGTTCTTCCTTCTCATTGGTTGTAAACCCAGCTACGTGACTGCCTTGTCACTGCCTCTCTGTACAGACCTCCAGGTCTTCTATGGTTGGTATTGAGATTAAAGGCGTGTGTCTCCAATGCTGGCTGTATCCTTGAACACACAGAGATCTACCTAGTTCTGCTTACCAAGTGCTGGGATTAAAGGCGTGCACCACCACCGCCCTGGCTTTCCCTATGGCTTGTTCATAGCTCTGACCCCTAGGCAACTTTATTTATTAACATACAAATAAAATCACATTTCAGTACAAATAGAATACCACTATAAGGAGGTAAAATCACAGCCTAACTTGGTTGCCAATCAGTTGACCATAGCAGAACATCTCTTTCTTTAATGGACATAAAATGTACTCTGGTGCCAGAGACACCAACAAGAAATACTGGATCTCATAGCCTCATTCTGAATTCAGAAGGCAGGAAAACACCTTACTGGGTTTAAAATATGAGAAATTGAAGTCTTAAATGTCCACTTTACTTTCTTTTGAACTCTCATCCACCCACTCCTATTTCAAAAGGACCTCTAGGGCGTTGGTGGCGCACGCCTTTAATCCCAGCACTTGGGAGGCAGAGCCAGGCGGATCGCTGTGAGTTTGAGGCCAGCCTGGGCTACCAAGTGAGCTCCAGGAGAGGCACAAAGCTACACAGAGAAACCCTGTCTCGAAAAAAACCAAAAAAAAAAAAAAAAAAAGGACCTCTAAATAGAATGGCCTAGATATGGAGAAGAAAGAAATTTACAATAAAGACAAAATATTGTTTGTTTGTTTGTCTGCTTAGAAGTAGATAACATTCTATGTTTATTTTTCTTGTAAACTTCATTATTTGCATATACATATGTAGGGATGCTTAATTATAAATAACTGACATGTATACTATCTCATACACTTATCTTTTTGTAGTGAGAATTCCTACATCCATGTTCCTCACATTTTTCATTAAAGCCATTAGGTTGTATACATTGAGTAATTTTATGATGTAAATTCATTTCAAAAGAAGCCATTAGAGGGACTGCAGAGATGGCTCAGTGATTAAGAGTGCTTCTCTGTTCATGCACAGGACATTGGGTTGGTTCTTAGAATCAACATAAAGTGACTCACAAATGTCTGTAACTCCAGCACCAGAGGATTGGATGCCCTCTTCTGGCCTCTGTGGGCACTGGAAGAATATAGTACACATAAAAACAAGCAGATGCATTGCATGTACGCATGCACACACACACACGAGAAATAAAAATAAAAATTTCAAAAAGCTGTCATATGAAACTAAGCTCTAATGTTACTCATACAAGTAGTTCTGACAATAACAGCAGCTATGAATGCTAAGGGAAAATTAAACAGATAGATAGATAGATAGATAGATAGATAGATAGATAGATAGATAGATAGGTAGATAGATAGATTCATAGATAGATAGATAGATAGATAGATAGATAGATAGATAGATAGATAGATAGATAGATAGATAGATAGATGATAGGTAGATAGATAGATGATAGGTAGATAGATAGATGACAGATAGATAGATAGATAGATAGATAGATAGACAGACAGACAAACAGATAGATAGGCAGACATGATGGCAGGCAGACTGAATAGGACACCAAAAGAATAGGCCTGGCATAAGATTTTGGCTACATCAGTGCTAACCTGCAATGGTATTATTTATGAAAGCCAAGTAAACAGTGACTATACTTAGGAAATCCACAAGCCTGATTCAAAGAGATAAATACCCAAGCTCATCTTTAAAATTCTTATTTTTTTCTTGGGTGGGTAGCATACAGAGAAAAACTACTGTCTCCCCATTCCAAACAATGAAGGCAGCAGAGTAAGAGATGGTCTTGTTATTTGCCACTAGCTGGAAAAGAAATTACCTTAGAGATATGTGTATTCACATCTGCCACTCAATTAGGTATCCTGGAGCCATCCGTGCATAAACAGCAGGGGCGGAAGTGCTGCTCTGGGATGAATCTCAGGACTATCAATTTGAAGATTCTTTCTCAAAGAAGTGGTCCAATCTATATTTCTGCATTTAGTGAAACACTGCTTGAAGTGGAAATCAATTTCTAAGTTAATTTGAATCTGAAGCTGTTTGAGTATCCAGAGGTCTCATGGCACCTTAGAGCACTTTCTTACAAGATTCCATTAGGGATAAAGATATACTTATCAAATACAAAGGTTAAACATTGCATTTATCCATAGCTCCACACATTATATCTTGATGTGAATAAAATTTAACTAGGCTTTCCAAAACCTTTCATACCAGTTGCTATGTGATGAAAGGCATTGGCTATTAATAAATTAGCCAAAGCTGCCAGAATGGTTTTCAGCTTCTGAGTCTGGATCCATCCTCTTGTTGTTTTCTGTCCATCAATGGATTTATGATATTCAAGTTGAAATCAATGGTTTTACCCAGGCCTGGACCTTACATACTGCAATACAGATGTGCCAGGCTATGTGTGCCTACCGGAAGAATAGTAGCACAACTCTGTGATGTAGCAAATTGTCACTTTCTGATTGCATTTGAGTCCTGCTCCACAGGAAATAATTTTGTGTCTGGCACTGTAATTGTGCTAAGGTAATCATGGAATGATATTCCTATGGTTGAGAGGTCAGACACCCCAGAGTAGAATCTGCTGTTGTTATATTGCTAAATGGTTGTGTTGTCGAACTGTCATCTAAATATTTATATTTATACCCATAGACATGGGCTGCTCTCAACCTTGGTCGGCGAAGCCTCTTTTTTGCAGTGGGCAGCAGTCAATGTAGAGATGCATGAGGCATTCATTCTTAAAAACGTAATGAAAGGCAGTAAGCCACTAAATCTACATACTTTGGAAGAATGGCCCTGTCCAGCTGGATCTGAACATATGCCAGTGACAGGATTTTAAGACAATGAGCAAAAGCATTCAAGGTCTCTTAACACTAAATACTTGGATGGTACTTCATCATGTCTGCTAGATTCTACTGGTCAAAATCACCACTAAATCATCCCCCCTGACAGAATGAAATAATAAGGTCTACCTTTTAATGGGAACATCTGCAAAGTCATAATGGAAAGGCCCTAGATCAATGACAAGGTGGAGACCTGGGACATTTTTATAATCAGTCCATCAAAACAGGTTGATTCTTAATGTTTCCTTCCTGTCCAGCAAGGTCACCCATCTAAAATTAGTGAGAGAAAAAGACAGATCCCTAGGGGAACTGTCTTTAGTTTATAGCAAAGTCATTACCCCAAATGGTATTCAGTAGATCTTATCCACTGTACAGCTGCATATAGGATCCTTGGTGCCTTCTCAAATGCCCCATACTACAATGATAGGCTTAGTTACTAGAGTGATATCCGGAAAATTTTGCAACAGTAGTTAAATGAAACCACATCATTTCTCTGTTATTTTGGTATAAACAGGTTGTATACCATAAGTATCTAGTTTACTCTGGTTTTCAACATTTTCTAGATGTTTCTCCCTTCACATAGTGATGATGTAAGACCAAATCTAATGTCATAGGGCCTTATTAATAATATCTCCTTAATCTAGTCAAGGACTTCTGGATAATAAAATCCAGCAATGAGAATATACAATTAATGCATGTTAATACAACAATAGGAATACTGTTAGCTTAATTATATTCACATGAGAGGGATGACATCTACAGATCAAGCTAATTCCCTGTTGGGATTATATAGGCAGATAGCCCCTGACATGTTCTGTTTTGGTGATGTTTCTCTGCTTATTGGCTTTACTTACTGGTTCCAGACACCAATAGCAAATTCAAGAGAATAGTAAACACAACCAAGTATTTTTAGGAACTATTGGTGAGAATGTTATATGCAGAAGGAAAGTATGGAAGACTGCTTATGAGTGTTTTTTTTTAACTTAAAATGAATACTGGATGGAGTAAAATCTTAGTGAAGACCAGAAGAGACAGCTCAGTGCTTAGAGAATTAAGTGATGAAAAGAAGACAAGACACCAGCTTAGAGAAAGGAATGACCTAAGGAAAGGTGCTTTGTAGTTCTGTGAATCATTTTATTTATAAAAGAAGAGAAAAGAAAGAAAGGAAGAAAAGGAGGAAGGAAGGGAGGGAGGGAGGGAGGAAGGAAGGAAGGAAGGGAGGGAGGAAGGAAGAAAGAGAGAGAGAAAGGAAGGAAGGAAGGAAGGAAGGAAGGGAGGGAGGAAGGAAGGAGGAAGAAAAAGAAAACAGAAGATGCTTAAAATAACTTATCACTGATATTGGGAAGCTCATTTTCTGGTGAGGTGATTTGAAAATCAGGTAAGTGTTTGGCCATATGGAAATTCAGAAATAGACATGTTTGAAGGGAAAGCATCAGTGGTGGTCACCGGGGAACAGTGATAAACATGTTTATAAACTCTGATAAACACGACTTGTGGAGTATGGAGAGCTCATTACGCAGATGGCTCATTGATGCAGCTGAGCACTGGCCCAATCAAGGAGTTGAACTGAAACAATCTTAGATAACTATTAGGAGATGTTCTGTTTAGGTAAAATGACCTGAAGTGCTCGGAGTGTGTTGTTCAATGCTGCATAAAGTCACACAAATAACGTTACTATCCTAAATGCTTTATGATCAGTTTCATGACTTATTTTTTTTCTCAGTTTTCCTGAAGGCTCCAGTGTGCAAATCATTTAGTTAGCCCTTTGAAAGTGCATTAAGACTTTCAAGTTTAATGCTCTAGGGAGGCACTGGGTTTCTCAGAGCAGTAATTTACTAAATAGTAGTGTGGGGTGCTATCTTCTGCATCCAGGGAAGTGAACTGGAGCAAAGAATTAAGTGACTCCAGTAAATTCAAGAGGATTACTGCATGACTGTGGTGGTTGAAGCAGTGAGGACAGGGCAAGGGCACAGCAGAAGAGGGAAAGTGGGTCCCCTTGATAATATGTTATTTCCAATTGTCTAATAAAAAACGGAAGTGGCATCTAAAAGACACACAATTTTGCTAATTAGATCAGCACGATCTCTCCCATCTTCTCCAAACGTATTCAACACTTTGGGCTATTTAAATCCATTTACTCCTTTTTGAAAGGAACTAAATGGAATGTAGAAATTCTGTTATAAATAGAGCTTTTTCTAAAAAATAAAAATCTAGGACAAAGTATTTCTGTCATACTTGCCAAACAACTTATCTTTAAGTAGGAGGGTTTTACTTTGCATCCATTCAGTCACCCTGTCTGACAGAATAATCTGTGTTTGGTAACTTTTAAAATGACTGGAACAACTCAACCCAATTGTCCCCCCCCCCAACACACACAAAGTTTTATACAGAAAAAATTGTTTTAATATTTTCCAAGGCATCCATTAAGATGGCTACATTTAAATTACTAAGTGGTTTAGTGGCATTTCCAATACTAGACATAAAATTCTAACCATAAAATTATAACTACTATGTAGGAGGTGATTAATTTCCAAAGATGTGTCCAGCAGATGTGCCGACACTAAGAAATGTCTGAGGAGTAGGAACCTTTCTGAGCAGCTGGAAGGCTGGAATATAAATACAGTATATTTATTATTATGAGCATCTAATTGAAAATTAATTATTGAAAAAACTTTACTGTATAAATCAGAATGAAATTATAAAATGTTGCCACATAGACATAATATAAAAAAAAATTTGCAGCAATTTAACATAGCCAAGAAAAATAATTCAACTAAATGAGTACAAGGTGCTAAATTAAGTATATACTAGTCAGATTCATTGAGATGCATGCCAAGTAAGAAGGATTTTCCATAAGGCATAGTATAAGTAGGTCTCATCTTTAATGTGGACATTCTACAGGTGTTTTTTGTTTGTTTGTTTGAATTATTCATATTATCATATGTAGGTCTTGTGAGGCTCTTGACCACTTCCACCTTGTCTGTCTAATGGCCTTAAAGCCAAGCAGAAAGCGGTTGGTGACTCCCCTAACATTTGTGCCACTAATGCACCAGTATGCCTTGCATGCAGGTTCATGCTATATATAGGTCCTTGAAAATTTCAAACACAGAATACATCCTGATCACAGTCTCCTGCCACTCTCTCTCTCTAAAACTTCCCTCAAGACCCTTCCCCAGCCCATCTCCCTCAAAAATCCATGTCATTTCTTTATTCATACCCACTGAGTTCAATTAGTTCTACACAGGTGCACATGGGCATGGGATCATACACTAGGGTATAGGCAACCCACCTGTGGCCAACCCCCAAATAAAAGTAACTATCCAACTCCCAGAATCCATCAACTCCAATGGCTGATGGAGGATAGAACATCAATAACCCCTATCCCACCCATATTTTTTTTGTATTCTCATTGTCCTCCAGTTCTTACAGTCTTTCCTCTCCGTCTTCTACAATACTTCCTGTGTCTCAGGAGGGTGGGTCTAATATAGGTGTCATGGCTATGTCTAAGCAATAACAGTTGCTTATTCTCAGCACTTTAAAAAGTTATGAGTCTCTGAATCAACCACAGGAACTTATGTAACACATGCAGACCTTAAACTCATTATATAGTTAAAAGTATGCTTGAACTTCTGATCCTCCTGTTTCTACCTCCCAAGTGCTAGGATTATAGGTAGGCAATATCACATTAGGATTATGGGATGCTGAGAATCAAACTAAGTGCTTTAAGTGCTAGTCAAGCACTGTACCAACCGAGATATGTTCATGGGTGCACAGCCCTATCTATGGATTCCTTTTCTAGCATACTTTTTAAAAAGGGGTAAAATTACAAGTAACAATACTCAGTAATGACTTGGTGGAAGAAGTCATATGTCACCTGGCCATTCACTTCTAGGGGCACAGAATTTTCTGGGATGCTTATCTGCTTTGAAGGATAAATAATATTAGCTATCAGTTTTCATTGTCTTCCTCCAATGATGTTCTTTACATCAAACAATGCTTAACAAATTCTGTACAGAAGCATTGTTAAAGAAACCCATGATCTAGCTTTTGAGTAGAATTACAAGTACCCCTGAGTGACAAATACATGTTTATCATCATTGTATTAAAATAGCATATTCCATTTTTACTTTTAGAACATTTAGATCCAGAATACTCTTCCTATATAGAAAAAGTCGAAGACTTATATACATAGCTTTCTCTTTGTCATTAGTACAGAAAAAAGATAATTAAACAGATTTGAAACGTGATGTTATTAGTGTTTTCTGTTTCACATGAGTTTCATACAAAAATAATAACACATTTTCAATACATAGTTTTCACAAATTAATGCTATAAAGAATTTTCAGCTTTTACTGTTGATATTTTATCCATGCTATTATATCTTACATAAAGCCAAAATAATAAATAAACACTTTCTACTGTGGAGATATTTTCCTAACATGGAAACAATTATGATCATTAGTGCAATAAAGTGACATGAATCAAACTATAGGGGATGATGATAAAACTAAAGTGCCCGTGGAAGGGGAAGTCAGATTTTCAGTTGAAACCTAAGTATAATTTAAGAAAGGGAAGTGGCATTATTCTTCCTCTTTGTCCTCCTGGGATTCCGTGACATGTGGCATTGTGAACTGTGGTGTCTGTAGGAAGGTTGGACTCCATGGGACATGTGCACAAGATTTTGTCGAACAGCCAAGAACTGGATTCATTTAAGCACACAGTTTTAGTCTTTAGTCTTTACACAGTACTTCAATTCATTCACTGAACATTGAGCCTTGCTCCATTATCAACAGACAAATAACAAATTGAGTAGAACAAGGAAACATGTCTCAGCCTCTTCTAAGCCACACTCTGGGATGGAGAATCTTGCATTCCTCAAACTGACTGCAATGCCAGGCGTACATCTCTAAGGACTAAAATAGGTTGCTTTGTAACAATTAAGACTGGCAATAGAGTCCATGGAAAGCCGGCCCCAATGCAAATTCATTTCAGGAGGAAGTTTCATTCCCAAATTCTCCTATTCATTAGTAATCATGAATGTGAACTACATGCCAATTTTGGGCTCTATGGACTTAGCAGGCACACAATCAATAACTTCAGACACTGTCTTTTTATATATTAAATAAAAAAACAGATTAGGGAACCATACCTATCCAAATGTACATCATAATCAGTAAAACATTTTGATTCCAAAGTCTACTCACTTATAATAGTGGCCAAATGTAGGAAGTGCAGTGAGTTGTGTTTGAATGCTCACTAACTTTCAGCCATGTGACATTAGCTTATCTTGAATCTGCTTCATTTTTCCCACCTATGGAATGAAGATGATAATCTTAGATGATAGACTAAAAAGTGGAAACAAAGAACAGTTTTTTTTTTAATAGTAAACAATGTGAAGATTTTACTCATGACAGGAAAATCAGGTTTGAAGAGCTATTGCAAACAGAGACACTGGAACCAGCTTGACTGGATTCAAATCTTGGCTTCCAGTTCACTATGATGTAGAATGACCTTGGGAATGTCACTTAGTGTCACTTAGTGTCTTTCTGTTTCAATGCAGTCAGTTGCAAAGCTCAGAAATAATAGTGCATACTTCTGTAGGACATAGAGGAAAGTCACTGAGTTGTACAAGTTAAACTCTCTGAACCGTGCCCTGCAAATACAGAGTGTTATACAAATCTCTGAAATCATGAGTTGTATTGTAGAAATAAATATTCTAAAATTTATCGTGACCATATCATATGCCAACTTTTCATCTCTGTAAAGATTTGTAATGCATAGAATAAAGTGTAAATTCAAACAGGAAGGTCTGAATTTCTTAGATTACAAATACAATAGGAGCCTGCTATAGTAAAGAGAGTCAGTCCTGGCAGCTGCAGAAACACCTGTTATCCAAGATATTGAACATAAAGAGGTTAAACAAATATTTCTGATTTGTTGCAAAGTTTGTGGTGGGAAGAGATAGGAGTAGAGAAGTTATGCTCATGGGAGGACCATATCTTCACACTGAGAGGGCTCCTTTTTTGAAGCTAGTGATCAAAGACATATTTACCTAAAAAAATGAGATGGGAAGATTGGATTGCTGTTGATATTCTGTTGGTCATATTGTGATTCAGCTGTTTATATAATGTCACTGGAGATCTGGACAACAGTTATATGTACTTCCTTTGTGCTGCTTCTCATAAAATCCAGGCAGAACTGTATTATCTAAATATACTTCTTAAATAATTCTGGGAGTTTAACCCAAAGATGGAGTTTGGCATGCTCTACCTACCACCATCAAGTATGTTAGAGAAGATAAGAGAATCAAAATGAATACATAAATAGCAAAAATACCAGAAGTCTAGAGAGAAAGGCTCACTGTATTAGTGGAAGTTTTAGCTCTTATGAGAATACTGAGTCAGTCAATACTACTACAGAAAAGTGAGTTATAGTCTCAGGATGAATGGCAGGTGGGATCAGGGACACAAGGAACGAAAGGTACAGAGGGCACATAAGGGAGCTTGAAATTTATTCAGGAAGCAAAGAAAGAATGGAGAACCTTGAGGAAATTCCCATGATGTGGTTTCCAACTTAAGGAGTGCAGGTGGAAGGGAATTGGGTTTGTTTAGAGTTGTCAGTTTGAACAATTTTAGTCATCCCTAAATGAGTGACAAAGTCACTTGTTGCCTAACACCTGGCATTGTGGTAATTATGGTAAATGGCTAGTAACACAGGGAGAATGTCATAAAGGAAGTGAATGCTGTGTGGGTTCTGAATTGGTTGGTATTTTAAAAGGTCACAAAGAGAAAGAGAAAGAGATTTAAGGGAAGAGATGAAGGCATGGCAAAGTGATTCAGGCATAGTATCAGGTTGTCCAAAGCAAGAAGCATCCAATCAATATATGCAGTAATACAAAAACAGTGCACACAACATATAGAAGCAAGAATCATGGCTCACACCGTGCTTGAGTATAGAAGTGCTAGCTCTCTTGGAAATATAAGCAATGAAGACAGCCAGCAAGACAAACACACAGAATGGAAACATACTCCTTAAAATGAATTGGCTACTTATGGATTTCAAGTGGACATCGAGTATGTGCAGAGACAAAATTAAGTACTTTTAACTAATAATATTATAACACTTGACTGAATACATTCATTTATATGAGTTTGTCTCTGTAACTAGTTTTATGGATTAATAATCTGGGATATATCTTCACCAAGTCTCTCATAAATTGGTGTTGTATTTTTTTAAATATCTGAATTACAGGAAAAATTATATTGAGTTATAATAAGTCTAAAATTATTAGGACAAATATTAAATAGTGTGAGTGTACAATGCCCAGCCAGGTAATAGCCTGAGCTACATAAACCATTAGCTTCACTTAGCACCTCATGTCTTCCCTAAGGCGGTTCCCTGCAGTCCTTGGAGTTGTTTGAGTTTCCATAAATCTACAAGGTTTGTAGAGATTGTAGAGTAACACAAAATCTCAGTGCTCTCGGAAATGTATTCCTTTCCCTAAGATGGTGCCCAAGTAAAATTTGTACTTGGTACTTTTAGTATTAAGAAAAGTCTACTCACTTCATGCCATCCAACAGAATCCTGTTTCCTAACATTCCATTGCCATTTCCAGGGTCCCAAGAAACTTTTGAATTTCTCAGCCTACTTTCTACTTGAGGCAAACACATTAGTAGGACCTATGAAATACAAAGGTAAATTCATAGTTTTATTATTTTACTATCACTCAATTTTTGATGTTATCCTTTAGATTATCCCAGATCTTGATTTTTATTGGTTTTATGTCAACTGTATGTCTGTACTAGTGAATAATGACTTTCTACAAAGCATAATCTCACCTTCACGAAGACCCAACTTCGAATCCCAGATCTCATGGGCAGAAATAAAACACTCATAGCCATAGTATAGAGATTTCACAAAGACTAAAGAATATATTATTGGTAAAAGCTAAATATTATATGTAAGAGACCTTAATCATCTAAAATTTTGTTATTGTGGCTGTGAGTGTGACATCTTACACATGGTACCTAGATATGTTTATATTTCAAATGTACTCTGGCATTCATGATATAAAATAACAAGGAAGGAAAAGAATTTAAAACACCATGGAAATTGGGCAAGTGATTTACTAAAGACTTGTACTACTTTCTACAAAAACATAAAATAAAATTCAGACAAGTCATTTCTACAGATTAGTCAGAAATATTTCTTGAAAAAAAAAACACAGAAAACATTTATCTTACAGTCCCATGCATTTCTATGAGCATAATGTCTTATATTATATATTTGTTTTCTCTCCACAAAGTGGAATGCCCATTTCAACAAACTATCCTGCTCTTTTTGCAAAACCCTCCTTCAAGAATATGGTAAGGAACCAATCAATAAAATCCATTTCCTGGGCCTAACAAATGACATCAGGAACAGCTAAATAGCAAAAAGGGGGGAGAAAAATGGTAGTTTGTTGAAAGGCATGCCTACTATCTTAATTGAAGTGATACTTAACAATATATACATTTATCAAAAGGTCATTATAAGCTAAAAATATGCATGATCCCTGTGTATAATAATATCTCAATAAAACTGTAAAAACACAAAGAAATGAAACCACCATTTGGTAGTCATTATTGTAATAATGACGGCATCATGTAGTGAAGTCAGGACTATCAATGGAAGTTAAAATTGATGAGTAAAAGTCAAATAAAGACCAGGCATGATGATACACTCCTGTTATGCCAATCAATATTTAGGGGCTGAGACAGGAGGATCTCAAGTTCAAAGCCAAGCTAGTCTCCATAGTAAGATACATGCCTCAACACTAAAATAATGTCTGCCAGAGATTATCTTCCCAGTGTCAGAATATGTTAATAACTTTAATCATTAATGCTAATTGATACATTACTACATATTAGTTAACAAACACAACACATTGATAATTAACCATGGAAACTGCAGTACATTGGAGATACCATCTAAGTCAATGTTAGATGGTATCTAAATGTTAATTACACATATATATTATATATATCACTGTGAGGGAAACTCCACATTGTGTCATCTCCTGTATGTGGAGATTAATACATTGCTGCATATTTTTTTTTTGCAGAGTAGCATGTAGCTCATGCTGGCTTCAAAATGCTATGTAACCAAGGATGACTCTCTGCAATTCCGATCTTCCTGCCTTCACCTACAGAGTCCTGTGATTACAGGCATGTGTCATCGTGCCCAGTTTGGTGAGATTCTGGGGACTGACCCCAGGCTTCATAAATGCTAGGTAAGCATATAAATAATGAGGAATCAACAGCCCAGTGTAAGTGAGGAACCATCTCCACTCTGACCTGGCCTGAACTACCATGAGAGGGGACAGCTATGGAAGTAAAGACTGTCCCACAATGGAAGGCAATAGACAAGACGACTGAAGACAAAAGTCAACCCTCACCAACCCAAACCCATTTATGACATCCCTGGAATCAGCAGAGGAGTGCTGTGGATTTTTGTGGCTTAGGTATATCTACGTGTGTCGGTGCTGTTCTGACTTTAAGATTGAACTGGAGCTATCTAGGAGGGTGCTCATGATGCAGTCATGAGAGATGTCACATGTGAACATTACTCCCAGATGGTATCATGGTTGGAATATGAAATATCTCCAACAGTCTCACGTGTTTAGACACTTGGTCCCCACACAAGAGCACCTTTTGGGAAGCGATACCACCTTTGGGACTGTGACCCAGTTAGCAGGAGGGTAAGGGAGAGCTTGAAGATGATGCCTGATGCTGGTGCCAGCCCAAGCTCTGTGCTTCCTGATCCACCAAGACATGAGAAGATGCTGCCTCACACCTGTGCACTAAGGATAGCAGCACGGCAGCTGCTGTGCTTCCCCTGCTATGATGGATTGTATAACTGAATCTGTGACTCAGACGAAACCTGGCCTCCATGCTTTGTTGCCTGTTTTGTGACAGCAGTGAGAAAAGTAATGAATAAAGATGATTTGAAAATGTTAACAACTGATGAAAGATAGGAAGGAACACTTTAAATAGTTTTCAAAAGATGGAGTTAGAAGGAGGGTTGATACTTCAACAGACATGACTGAAAACTTCCTTCTAAGCATCTATGCTTACACTCATAAGCAAAAGCTGTCCCCCCAACCCTCATCAGAGAAGTTTCTTACAACAAATGGTGGTGAATGTAAACTCATGGACACGCAAGATGCATAGA
This sequence comes from Peromyscus attwateri, assembly GCA_902168425.1. Taxonomy (NCBI): domain Eukaryota; kingdom Metazoa; phylum Chordata; class Mammalia; order Rodentia; family Cricetidae; genus Peromyscus; species Peromyscus attwateri. The sequence continues at coordinate 31,797 of CABHPP010132522.1, forward strand.
ATATGTTAAGGTTGTAGATTTAGCCCTAAAAAAAAATTAAATCACCCCTTCTAAATCTCAGGGGACACTGAGGAAGAGGAGGAAAGAGGCATGTAAGAAATTGAAGAGAGGATAAAGTACTGTAAAATGCTATTCTCTAGACTCATAAACTACTATGGTCATAAACTTACAACAGTTATACGTACCTGTACTGAGCCCACCCAAGACTGGCCCTACCAACAATTAGTCCCAGAGTCGGGAGGAGCTGATGGGGCCCTCTCCTTTAATGCTGAGCTATTGAATAATGGCAGTGTGGGCAGTGTGTAGGAGAGGTGGAATCCTGTCTTTAGTTGTATACCTACAGCTGAACCCACCAGGCTCCAATGGAAAGCCCAGACCCATGCTCACATTGATGGCCCTAGCTAAGCTCAGGGGTTCACAGAACAAATGAATAGACATAGGGGAGAAAAAGAGGAGGGTTGAAAATGAACACATGGTTAAGAAGTAAATGAATTCATTTCTTGAGGAGTCACGACGTATCACAGCTCTACACATCACTGCTGATCATCTTTACACAAACACTAAAACACACACAAATCCTGAAAAGTGACTATTTACTTCTTGAAGAATGGTGCAAGGAGCAGCCTTAGGGGAACCACCACTAATTACAGGGGAATAAAAGGCCACACTGTAAAAACTTGGGATGCTGTGAAATGTTAGTGATTGGCCATTTGCAACAAGGACAGAGCTACATCTCTTGGAAGCTGCACAGATGTTGGCTTCTCCCTGCTGGTCCTCATCATTTCCTGCAGTCAGTCCTTGAACTTGATGGGTTCCACACACAAACCCAAGCCACTCTCTGGAGGTATAACTTTCAGTTATTTATCGATAATTAGGATCTCTTCATGTTCCTCCGGGAATTCCTCAGGCTGACACCCAGTTTTTATGCTTCTAAGGAGATCTACATCTCATGAGATTGAATTGTGTCTGACTGTGGCTTATCCTCTCAATTATTGATGCCTTCAGAGTACAGGTGAGTATCAAAGCTGTAAGTTTAATGATAGCTGTAAAGCCACAATGTTGTGTTAGAGAACCTGTATTATGTGTTGCTTGGCACTCTGGGGACACCTGACCTAGCTCTGGGGGTTATGAGACTCTGTAAGAACATAATGCAGAGTATGGTAGTAGACACCTTTTATACCAGTACTCTAAAGGCAGAGACATGACATGCAGATCTCTGTGAGTTCAAAACCAGCCTTGATTGCAGAGTGAGTTCCAGGCCAGCCAAGGCTCCATAGTGAGATCCTGACTCAAAAAAAAAAAAAAAAAAAAAAACCCATAAAATAAAAACTACTTTTTTATTACAAGCGACTTCAGCAAACAAACATGTAATTCTCATGAACTTTACAATAAAAATAGGTCAAACTCACTTTAGGAAATAGCCATCTGATAACTGACCAGACTGAGCCCAGGTGTAAGGAGAACAAAGCCTTCTAGACTCTGAGAGTGGTGCAGACAAAGACCCTCAAGTCAGGTGATCATGTGACCTCATCTGCCTCATGACACTGGCTTGCTCTTGCTGTCTGTCTTGCTAGAGTGCTGATAGAGTAAACTATTGGAGCTCCAGAAGGGTCTGAGGCTCATCTTTGAAGCTTTTGTGTGAACTGAAGGGAAGGGGAGAAATGACCCGAGGGAAGCTCATCTACTAGGGTAATATGAGAGCCCTGGATGTGACAGCCAGTGTTTGACAGGTTGGTGTTTCCCTGTGCCAAGGAGAGCAGGGGAAGAAACACAGGACTATTAGTGTTTGAGCTCATTAACATGAGTAATAAATCGATGTAGAGCCACGCAGAAAACCAAGGAGGAAATAAGGAAGGCGAGCAGAAACAGAAAGGAAAATGTGATGAGCCCCTAGTGAACAATCAGCCAGACCCTACTCTGCCAGTTGTAGCAGATGCTCAATTGGACATTCAGATTCATTTTGTTCTTACAGAGAGCTCCAATTCCTACCAGAACTAAGGAGAAGGGAGAGAACTCAAGCTGAGCACACTGACCTTGAGTTGTTTCACTGTGCACAAGGTCTTCTTGTGCACAGGATGTTCCAGATGAAAACAACAAAAAAAACTATGATATATGATAAATTTTTAGGATCGCAACAACCTTAAGCACTTTTACATATCAAAAAATTCAACAAGAGGCTGAGAGATGGCTCAAAGGTTAAGAGCACTTTTGTTTTTGCAGAGGACCCAGGTTCAGTTCCCAGCACCCACATGGTGTCTCACAACAGAGGATAAAATGCTTTCTTCCAGCCTCCATGGGCACTACATGCATACACATACATTCAAATGAAACACTTGTACACATACACTAAAATACATCCTTAAAAACTAACTTCACTTAGAAGGAATTCCATCAGCCAAATAAGAAGAGGAATATTGCAAAACAGCAAAGTTTGGAAAGTGATTTAACAATTGAGTTTTTCACCTAAGCTACAAAATCATTCTATTCTCCACTAATAGTCTTTGATTTGTACCCATAGACATTTGATGTGTTCAAAACTAGTGTACTGGGAGGCATTTTGACAATTTTGCTAAAATTTGACAGTATGCTCTATTTGAATTCTCATCTCTTCTCCTTAGTACCAGCAGGAACTGGAACTACTGTGTTCTCAATGAGCAAAAACACCACAGCTATGGATTTACCCCCAAAGACACAGTTTCAAAGCTGTGTTAAGGAGAGAGAGCACAAAAGTACCCTTGGAATCATACCTGCAACCACAAAGGAGTCCTCCTTCCTCAATCAGATGCCCAGTGTGATGGACAATCTCAATTGTGAACATGACTACCTCTGGAATCAACTAAAACTCAAGCAGCTGCATTTTCTGGTAGGTATTTCCTTAACTGGATTACTTGAAGAAGGAAGACCCACCCCAAACCTGGACCACAACTTCTAGTGGGAGCCCAGATAAAAAGATTTGGAAATGGAAAGTTTTTGCTTCTTGCCTTTTTGCCCTCACTCCCACTGACAAGGTTACCTAGCATACTGCTAAGGCATTCCTTCACTGGTGTTAGAGCCTACTTCTTCTGGATCCCTAAGTAGACTAAAAACCAGTAAGTCTCCCTGAATCTTCTGGAAAGCTCATGCCAGACTGGGACTGCTGAGACATCAAGCTGCAAGGAATGAACAACTACTCAGTCCTTGGACTCTGTGACGTGAGATAGTCATTGTTGGCCTAACCTGGATTACTGCTGATAAGCCAGTCTAATAAATACCCAAAGTGTGTGTATGTGTGTATGTGTGTGTCTTCATTCTATCAGTTCTATTCCTTTACAAAAACCCAACAAATTCACCCAGGAAATGAACTGAGATATCCATGTAATAAAGCAATAAATAAATTGCATGTAGTTTCAAATGAAGTGACTTGGTATACTCTGATAACAAATTTCTCCCCTGTGTGTTGCTTACAAAGACAGAAAGATGCAAAATTTGACTCTTTCTGAGAAGATAGCAAAATGATATACAAACTGTTGGATGTGTAGAATATTTGTCCCTGATATGTTGAAAAATGAACTCATTTGTGAATGTTGACCTGAGATTAAAGTGGTTGTGGCTCTTAATGCACATATATGTGTGTAAGTATCTGGAAATTACAAAAGCAATAGCCAGACAGTACACCAAGAAAGGAGAGACAAATCACATTCTTCATCAATTCAAAGGGACCCTACCAAGAGTGAAAGATAATTCCATGAGACTCAGCTTTCAAGAACTGAAAATAAATCTCAGAGCTTCCTTGTGATGGTAAACAAGTAGGGTAAGAGTTAAGAGTTTGGAGACAGTTTTCTAGCCATCAAAAGGAGGGGGGCCCCAGATGAAATTGGCCTGCACTCTATCAGCTTCTATTCAATCTTTCTTGTACTCTCTAATTGTTTGAATTATTCATAGTCTCTTCTTTCCTATGACCTTTACCTACACTTATCTCAATCAGGAGTAGCAAGAATGCTACACTTACTGCTATTTGCTATAACCGCCCCCATCTTTGAAGCCTTCTTTTGTGACTAATAGCTTCAAATATTCTCTGAAACTTAGTTTATGTCTTAACAGCTGTCTAATCTTGAATAGAGGTGGTCAATTCTCTTTACCTCTCAAATACTTACAATTCTCTTCCTTAAAATAAAGATATTCAATCTGACATCCATTAGTCCTAGAATTCCAGGCTATTCCATTTTACAAATGCCTTCTATGTCCATGCTCAGTGTATGGAAATATATTACATTTTCCATAGCAAACAAAATAGATTTGAGATTGATGCATGGATCTAAGTGGCAAAGCCTATGCAAAAGGAAAAGGAAAAATAATATCTTCATTTCTTGCTATATCGAAATACTATTTCTTTGTTTCTTAATGAATACTTAAATATTCATTAAGTAGCAACAGAAGCTATCACACAGGGAGAGAAATTTACAGTTATAATACACATACAAATTTTAAGGCTATTTAAAATTTTTTGAAAAGGAAAACAAGCCAATTTCACTAACTTCTGACAGTGACCTATGTGTGCACAAGTTCACTAGGGGTTCAGAAACTTCACATTTATCATATGCTACAAATAACCTCCACTGGCATTTCTTACTATTTCTGAGTCCAAATAAGAAATATTTTGCATTTCGGCACCAGAAAAGTCAGTATCACTATGTAAGAAAATCATAAGTTAGTGTTGATTTCTAAATAGTAGTAATTCAATAGAAGGAGCTGAATTTTTTTATAAAAATTTACTTCATAACAGTGTTTTGTCATTGGGAGATATTTCCTGAAATGGAGATTAGAGCTATCAAGTCTTTTGAGCTGATTCCAAATGTTGACAATAGAATTCTTCTTATTATGCCAAAGAAAATTGCTATATTCATGATGAGAGAGGATAGCAAGATAGGACCATATTGCAGAGCATGTTCCTAAATTGGAGAAAGGACATGATTACTGAAGTTACAGAGTGATGAGAATATCAATCATACTTTTTAATGAATATACCTATATAAGAGTTTATATAAAGGTAGATAATTATTGAGACAACACTATTCTATAGGTCAAGGAGGGCATTCTCATCTGCAGCCACCTCTATGCAGGAGACTAAAGGGCATGGGAGCTTAGAAATCAGCATCCAGCCAATACATTACAGCAATACCCTATCTTTAAAACAAAACAAAACAAAAACCTGATCTATCCAAATATAAGAGCTATCTTCTCACATACAATGTACAATTTTCTAGATGAGGAAAATAGGACTTAAAAGGACTATATGAGTAGACCTTGAATTTGTGTTAGTAATGGGATACAGGCCTAACCTAAACCCATGTTTCTCACAGCTACCCTATTTCTTTTCAACCATAAATGTTTCTTTATAGAAATAAATTTGGATCACTAAGATTCCAGACCAGACATTTGTTGGCACATAGACGACAGCTAAGAGAAATAAACTATAGCCAAGATTCCTCTTGACGTTTGTCATCTTTGAATAAATAATCTTCTGCCTTTTGACAGTTGGATGTTCAATACACAAAGAAGACAAAATATTCAGTTGTCTTACTTTGTATTTGCAACTCATCAAAGTGGTATTGTTTTAATCTCACGTATCCTCGTCAAGCAGATAATTAGATTTATCAATCAACACTTTCAAACATTCTTTAAAAGGAAAACACTTCAATGAAATGTTGCTTGAGGAAAAGAAGATTCACAATTGAAAATGGCTAAAGGCAAAAGAACAATTGGAGGCCATTATTAAATTGGATTTATACAGCAAGCATAACTGAAATTATTGCAACATTAGGATTTTTCTCTTTGTATCATTCTTTATAACTTGCCTGAGACATAGTTTGGTGAGGTCTTTAATCTTTCTGTAATTTGATTATTATCTTTTCAAAAATAACTTTGTAGATAATATAGTTGCTCACTTGTTTTCCAAGGATTAAGGGGAAAATCAACATACAAAATTTACATCGTAGAAGGTAAATTGAGGCTATTCACTAGCATAAAAATCCCAGGAGTCTTGTAAGCATTTGTTTCTAGTGTTAGAGAAAGATTCTGGATTTTGTGCCCTTCTGTATGACTGTAAATTACCATTGTTTTCTTTCTAGTTCTTCACACTATCTCCCTATTTCCACTCTAAGAGACTTGTTGAAATCAGAGAATGTTCTAGTTTCCTTTCTATTACTGTGATAAAGACCATGACCAAGAGCAACTTGGGGAGGAGAAGATTTGTTTGGCTTACACAATGGGCTTGATCACAGCCCATCATTGAGGGAAGTCACGGCAGGAACCTCAAGGCAGAAACTGAAACAGAGGCCATGGAAGAAGAGCAGATTACTGGCTGGATCCCTGTGGCTTGCTCATTCTGCTTTTTAATACAAACCTAGATTGTTTGCCCAAGGGTGGAACCACCCACAGTAGGGTGGGGGTGGCTCTCATATCAATCATTAATCAAAACTCCCTCAGACTGACATACATGCCAGTCTGATGGAGACATTTTCTCGACTAAAGTTTCCTTTTCCAAGATGACCCTGACTTGTGTCAAGTTGACAAAAAAATAAAATAAACAAATAACAAACAAACAAACATAACCAGCACAAAGCTCATATTCAGTCATATTCACAGTAGATTTCTTTAGGCATGAAGAATCAAGTCTATCATGTATCATGTCCACAAAATCATCTAATTTTCCTGCCTGATCATACTTTTTCTCTGTGTTTTAATATTTCCCCATCTATCTATAGGCTTTTCTTAAAGATGATGGTATGGTGCATAAGGGGTCCAGAAGTTATCCTGGAGATAATAGTCACCTGTATCCCGTTTATTAGGGGTACTGTACAGACTTTCCCGAAACACAAGGACAGACTGCAAACCCAATAGGGATTATCTCTTACATGCAGTAGCTGCTCCTATATGTGGAACACTAGACACCAGGTGAACAAAAAGCAGATAATGAAATACTGAAACCAAGCATGTTTGACAATAAGCAAGTCTGCTTCTTCTGGCAAAAGGAAACAAAATAATGAAATTTATGATGCAAACTGTATCTAAAAGAATAAATACATCACTTAATGCTAAAATTATTTTCATTTAGTGGACAAGTGAGATGGCCCTTCTAAGAGGATCTGGGCAGCCAAAGTAATTAACTTGTGGTCCTCCATAGAGCTGAGTCTTACCACAAACATATATCCAATAATACCATTTCCCATCTGCACATTTATGCATTCATATACACGTGAACATGAACATACACACAAATCAGTGAAATCTAAGTCATATATGATTGTTTTCTATGTCAAAGATATTCTTTACTTCTTATAATAGTCATTGAAAATAGGACTTTATAAAGTAAGATGAAGAGCATCCTTCAAACTTCCATACAAACTTCAATAAAAGCCTTACTCAACTGTAGAGTGAGCATAAGCACTGTTTTGTTTCTTTTTACCAGCTTATTGTTTTACTTTAGGTAAAAAAAAAGGCATAATTTCTGATTTCATCAAAGTGAAATAAACATTTATTCTGTCAAAACAGAATTTCAATTTTCAAAAGATGTGTTCTTCAGTAGACTACCTTTATCATGTAAAATAGTCTTTCTTTGATAATTAACAACTTCTATTGAGATGCATGCCAGGTATCAAAAATTAATGCCTTAAGTCTCTGCTCTTTACTCTTTCTTATGAACCTTCCACAGTTTTAGTTCTGACACAGAAAAAGTAAGGTGTATTTAAGATGATGTTAAATATACCAAAGCTAGGTAGAATCAAAAGAAAATTGTGTGTGACTGGCTCATTCCTTGTAATGACATTTATCACTTTTATATAAGGACATGAAGTAAATCATCAGAGAACTTCTCCTTGAGGAAGAAAAACTTGGAAGCATTTAAGAAAGCAAAAAGAAGCAACCTATTGATGTACATTTTGGACAGGGTTGTAATACAGACACTCCAATAAGAAAAAGATATATTCTTTTAGCTTCTGTAAATAAGCTTAGTTTCTTAAAATTTAATTTATTTTATGTACTGTTGGTGTGTGTGTGTGTGTGTGTGTGTGTGTGTGTGTATGATGGGTGTGGATGCACATGTACTTTAATATACACGCAGAGGTAAGAAGTCAAAATTGTAAAATGACTTTCTCCTTCTATCGTGTGGCTTCTGGGATCAGACAGGCTGAGGGCAAGCATGTTTATCTCCTGCACCTCAGCAGCTCCAACCTCAAGTTTTCATTGCTAGAGCAGTGGAAATTTCAACTAGATGCTTTCTGGGGCACACATGCTCCTCATCCACTCAGTATATTATCAGAGTTCTGAAAAAACAGGGTACCAGGTCACTGAGAAGGCATTTTTCTTAGCAGTCCATGTACACGCACCACCAGATTTCAACACAAATGTGTTAACCTACATTGATATTGGTGGCTTTGAGTCCTGACGCTCCATATTGGAGAAACAAAGATCTTTTACAGGGTTGAGACTCCTGGTGCTCATGACTCTCTCCATATTTGATGGAAATAGCTTTCTTGTAAGCCAAACAAGCACCCTCCTTCTCTCAATGCAGAACAGCCCAAAATGCTCTTCTCCATACAGTGAGGGAATCTTCCAATATGAAAGAAAAAGTTTATTTCTTAAAACCTTTCTTTTCAAGAGATTCAAATTGGGGATATGAAAACCTGAAGATTCTCAAACTGTATTCTGTTCTCAGCACAAACCTTCATCCTGAGAAAATAAAGCAGAAACTTATTTTTTTCCTGAATAAGAAGAAATGGAATGAAAAAATGCAGAAATAAATTAACCTATGAAATCAAATCAAAGGCATATCTTAGACCTATTTTAAATTCCAAATATATGATCAGTATCATTAGCCATTATGGAAATGCCAATTAAAACCACAATAAGTTACTACAGTTAGGATTACATATATTTAGAGGTAGAATACGAACTCATGAGTGCCAGAGGAATAAGAAATCTCAGATGCCTCTGGTGAAACTAAGGAGTAAAAGATGGTGCAATGTTAGAAACAGTTTGGGATTTTCTTATAAAGTAATACCTTCACTTACCCAGGGACATGGGAATCTTCAAGACATTTACTAAAGTGAATAAAAACACACACCTCTGCATGTTTAGAATGGCCCTATTCATAGTCACAAAAAGACTCAAAACAGCCCAGATGTCCCCTAACTTGGCAGGGGTAAATAAAGAGTGGAAAGCACACAATGAGACACTAACCTGAAATGGAAAGGATATAGGCAGCAGTGTAGACTGACCTCAAAGACAGGATTTGCAAATGTAGATCTAAAATGATATGTACTAAATATGTACATTCAAACAGCATTCTGGAAAAGAAGACAACACTGTGGGAACATTTTTCTTTCTTTTTTTTTATTTTTTGGTTTTTCGAGACAGGGTTTCTCTTTGTAGCTTTGCGCCTTTCCTGGAGCTCACTTGGTAGCCCAGGCTGGCCTCGAACTCACAGAGATCCGCCTGCCTCTGCCTCCCGAGTGCTGGGATTAAAGGCGTGCGCCACCAATGCCCGGCTGGGAACATTTTTCAAAGGTCAGTGAAGAATAGGGAGGTTGTGAAGAAGAGAAGAACCCCAAGCTCACATCACTGTGCACCAATTAAGACACAACTGAGTACATGTGACTAGTATAAATAAGGTAAATTATTGGAATATTATGAAAATATAAACTTTTGATAAGTCTCAAAGAAGGTCTACATGAATAAAAATACGTGTCAGTTTCTCAAAAGTTAGGAAAATTTATGAAACACTAACATATCAGTAAAACAGAAAGCTAGAGAGACAGC
>CABHPP010132523.1:8000-28307 GCA_902168425.1 Peromyscus attwateri
TGTGTGTGTGTGTGTGTGTGTGTGTGTGTGTGTGTGTGTGTGCAGGTGCCTACAGAGGCCAGAAGAGAGCATCAGATCCCTGGAGATAGATACAGGCAATTGTGAGCTGCCCGATGTGGGTGCTAGGAACCTATTTGGGGTTCTCTGGAAAAGCAGCAGCAACTTTCAATGACTTGAGAGAAACTTAAAAATTAGTTTGGGCCAGTAAGATGGCTCAGCTTGTTGCTAAGCCTGATGGTCAGAACTAGATCCTCAGGAACCTACATGGTAGAAGAAGAGAATCAGTTCGTGTAGGTTGTCCTCTGACTGCCATATGGCACTTGGACATACACACACACACACACCCATCACACATATATACACACACAAATATGTAGCTGGAGAGTTTTCTCTCTGGGTCCTGCCAAGCCCAGGCAGTCCAACAGCCCACTTATAAAATAAATACACAGACGCTTACATTATTTAAACTGTTTGGCCTAATGGCTCAGGCTTCTTGTTAACTGTTCTTATATCTTAAATTAATCCATTTCTATAAATCTATACCTTGCCACGTGGCTCGTGGCTTACCTGCATCTTCACATGCTGCTTGTCATGGCGGCGGCTGGCAGTGTCTCCCTCTGCCTTCCTGTTCTCTCAATTTCCTCTCTGTTAGTCCCCCCATACTTCCTGCCTGGCCACTGGCCAATCAGTGTTTTATTTATTGACCAATCAGAGCAACACATTTAACATACAGACCATCCCACAGCACAAATCAATAATACATAATTTGTAAATTTTAGAATATTAAGACGTCTCTTGATCTTTTAAATAAAGAGAGAATGAATGAATGAATGAATGAATGAATGAAGAGCTAGTCAGCCAGAGGGTCTGTCTCCCCTCCCCACACACACTGTCACCCTCCTCTTCTTCCTCCCCCCCACTTCCTCACCATGGTTCTCTTTGGGTGTTTTAGTGACCTACCACACCAGCCCTTTTCCTATGTGCAGAGAATTTCCCAGGCTCTGAAACCGAGGGAAGCAGGTCCTACCCCTGCAGCCACAGCATGAGCTGCTCATGTCTCCAGTGCTAGAGACTGACGCGATGCTCTCCTGCACCTATGCAAGGCTAGCCCTTCCAGATGAGGTCCATGCCCAGCCCCGCCCCTTCCTCTCCTTCCTCCTTGGGAACCACGTCAGGGCGAGAGTCTAGGTGCTGTCAATGAAACTCCCGCTCTAGATTTTTGAGTCAGGAGGTTACAAAGGAGACAGAAAACAACAAACAAACAAACAAACAAACAGTCTGTCCCAGTGAGGAAAGGACAGCCTCCAGGATCTGGTGCCAAAGACTCTCATGTAACTACAGAGTCACATGCTCCTCGGCAGCTCAACAGTGTCCTTGGTGGCCCAGCTCCATGGTGTGCCATTGGCCAGCATCTTAGTCATCTGCAAGCATGAATGGCCTCCGTTCTTCCCTTGGAGGCCTTCCCTTTCTGGCTCCAGGATCCCCTTTACAATTGCTTTCATCAATAGGAATTTAGTGAACATTATACAAGCGTTACATAAAAAGGTGCTTGTGTAATTGGGTTTGCTCTCACCCACGGCCATGAGAGCCTGTCTGGGCTGGCCTGCTCTGCGATAAGAGGATGTGGAACTTGGCCAAGGCCCTATACGCGAGCCCAGCTGAGGCCACGCTAGGTCAGCCAACAGACAGTTGAGCCTCAGACGTAAGAATGAGCTCAACCAAAGTCAACATAGCTTCCTGGCCAACCGACAATCCACCCCAGACACTCTAGTGAGTCCAGCTGACATCAGCCCAGCTCAGCCAGCCTCAAGATAAGCTGAACTCCACAGATGTGTGCACTAAAGACACCATCATTTTAATAAACTGCTGAGGCTTGCGGTTGACCGTATGACATTGTGCTAGATCTTTTCTTTTTTAAGATTTATTTTATTTTATTTATTGCCTTTTAGCATCTTATCTTTCCCCTTTTCTTGGAAATAGATTTATTTCTCACATAATAGATCCTGATTATGGTTTCCCCTTCCTTTACCCATCCCTGCTCCTCCCCACCTCACCTCCCATCTGGATCCAATCCTTTTCTGTCTCTCCTTAGAAAACAAACAGGCTTCTAAGGGATAATAATAAAACAAAATAAGATAAAAAAAAAAAACTTGGAGTTAGACAAAACAAACAGAAGGAAAAGAGCCCAAGAGAAGACACAAAAAACAGACCCACTCATTCCCATGCTCAGGAATCCCATAAAACATTAAACTGGAAGCCATAATATACACACAGAGGACCTGGCACAGACCTGTGCAGGCCCTGAGCATGCTCCCTCAGTCTCTGTGCGTTCATATGAGCTTTGCTCATGGTGATTGAGAGGGCCGTGTTTTCTTAGTGTCCTCCATCCCCTCTGGCTCTTCCCATGTCCTCTTCCACAAGGTTCCCTGAGCCCTGAGGGGAGGGGCTGGATGGAGACAGCCCATTTAGGGCTCAGTGTTCCAAAGTCTCTCACTTGTTGTATACCATCTGGCTTTGGGGTCTCTGTATTTGTTCCCATCTGCTGCAGGAGGAAGCTTCTCTGCTGATGGCTGAGCAAAGGATTGTTCCATGAGTATAGCAGAATGGCATTAGGAGTCACTTTAATGCTATTTTTTTCTTTTTAGACCATTATTAGTTGGTTTTACCCTCGGTCCCCGAGCTATCTAGTGTCAGTGTTGGGTGTGGGTTCCATCCCGTGGAGTGGGTCTTAAGTCAGATCAGATAGTTACCCCCACATGCTTCATGCCACCACGGCACTAGCCTATCTTGCAGGCAGGACACCATTGTCAATCCAGGGGTTTGTGGCTACATTGGTGTTCATGTTTCTCTTTTGGTAGTGGACAGAGCACCTTCCTGTACCAAAGACACTAGAATGTGGGGATGAAGGCTCCGTGTAGGCCCCAGCTTGACTTACCTTTGTCCAATGGGTCGTATAGGTGTTGTCTTCATCAGTGCGGCCCTGCCATCAGTTTGTGAAGAGCAGCCTACAGTCTTGGCTACAGCCTGGGTTGTCTGGGGATTCCCATGGGACCCCTTTGGCCAATAATTCAATTAGATGTAACCTAATCCTGGGACTGGAAGCTTTATTTGGTGACAAGAGATGGCTAGTTGGGACTCTGTCTTCCACATTATTTGTCGGTTTCAGTTAGATTGCCTTCATGCATGTATATATTTTAGGAAGCTTCTACTCTATTAGGTTTTCATACTCCCCCTCAATTGGCCCTTAGCTTTCCCTGTCTTTCTCCATATTCTCTCCCTTGTCCCCCTCATCCTTCCCCCTTCCCACTTGATCCCCTCGTTCTAGTTCCCACATCCACCCATAACTATCTATTCTACTTCCCTTTTATGAGATCTATTTGCCTCCCTCACCCCAGGTCTTTACTGTATATCTACCCTCTGTGGTTCTATAAATTGTAGCTTGGCAATCATGGACTTAATAGCTAATATCCACTTATAAGTAAATACATACCATATTTCTCTTTCTGGTTCTGGGATACCTCACTCATGATGATTTTTTTCTAATTCCATCATTTACCTGTGAATTTCATTTTTTTTTAATCCATTCTTCTATTGAGGAGTATCTAGGTTGTTTCAAATTTCTGGCTTTTATAAATAGATCAACAATAAACATGGTTGAACAAATATCTCTGTGGTAGGATGAAGTCCTTTGGGTATATGCCCAAGAGTGGTATAGCTGGAACTTGAGATAGATCAGTTCCCATCTTTCTGAGGAACCACCACACTGATTTCCATAGTGGTTGCTTGCATTTCCACCAGCGATGATGAGTGTTCCCCTTACTCCACATCCTCACCAGCATGAGCTGTCATTTGTGTTGTTGATCTTAGCCATTCTGACTAGCATAAGATGAAACCTCAAAGTAGTCTTGATTTACATTCCCTAATGACTAAGGATGTTGAACGTTTCTTTAAGTGTTTCTCAGCCAACCATTTGAGTTTCCTCTTTTGAGAATTCTCTATTTAGATTTGTACCCCAGTTTTTGATTGAGTTGTTTTCTTGATATCTAGTTTTTTTTTTTTTAGTGCTTTGTATAGTTTAAATATTAGCCTTCTATCAGATGTGTAGTTGGTAAAAATCTTTTCCCATTCTGTAGGCTGCCACTTTGCCCAAATGATGGTGTCCTTTGCCATGCAGAAGCTTCTCGGTTTCATGAGGCCCCATTTATTAATTTTTTTTATCTTAGTGCCTGCTAATGATGTTTTGTTCAGAAAGTCTTCTCCTGTGCCGCTGAGTCCAAGGCTAATTTCCCCATTTTCTCTTCTGTTGGGTTCAGTGTATCTGGTCCTATGTTGAGGTATTTGATGCCCTTGGAGTTTTGTGCAGAGTGCTAAGTGTGGATCTATTGGGATTCTTTTACATGGAGCAATCCAGTTTGACCAGCACCATATGTTGAAGATACTGCCTGTCTTAGTTAGGGTTTCTGTTGCTGTAACAAACACTATGACCAAAAAGCAAGTTGATGAGAAAAGAGTTTGTTTGGCTTACACTTCCACATTGCTGTTCATCACTGAAGGAAGTCAGGAAAGGAACTCAAACAGCAGGAACCTGGAGGCAGGAGCTGCTGCAAAGACCATGGAGGGGTGCTGCTTATTGGCTTGCTCATCATGGCTTGCTCAGCCTGTTTTATAGAACCCAGGACCAGCCCAGGTATGGCGCCATCCACAGTGGGCTGGGCCCTCCCCCATTGATGGCTAATTGAGAAAATGCCAGATAGCTAGATCTCATGGAGGCATTTCTTCAACTGAGAGGTTCCGTTCCTTCCTCTCTGATGACTTGAGCTTGTATCAAGTTGACATAAAACCGACCAGTACACTGTCATGTTTCCTTTGTGTTTCTGGATTCTTTATCAAAAATCAGGTGTCCATAGGTGTGTGGATTTATGTCTTGGTCTTCAGTTTGATTCTATTGATCAACACGTCTGATTTTGTGCCAACACCAGGCTGTTTTTATTACTATAGCTCTGTAGTAGAGCTTGAAATTGGGGACGGTGATACCTCCAGCAGTTCTTTTATTATTCAGGATTCTTTTTGTAAGTGAGTGTTGCAACTCTGGAGGGAAAGGTATCCTGACTGTCTGGGGAGTCAGATGACACCTTGAGCTGCTAGGACAGCTCTGGCAGCTGGAGCTGCAATGGGGCAGCTCAGCTCTGGGGGGAAAGGTATCCTGACTGCTCAGGAGAGTCAGGCAATACCTTGAGTTGGGGTGTGGTGGGGGATGGTCTCTCTGCAGGATATATCTATCCTGCTCCTCTCCTGGAGAGCCGCTGGTGCTGAGCTTTGCTCAGCCCCCCTTAAGGGGGCTTCCTAGCAGAGTTCTTCTTCTCCAGCCTAAGATGGTGTTTCTTTTTGCTTCACTCTGCAAAAGGGGAAATCCCTGCAGAAATGTAGCAATCTCCTCTGGCTCAAGAGAAAAGTTGTTACTTTTTCTGCTCTGCCATGCTCAGTCCCCTAAGGGAAGGAGTCCGGGAGAGTGGCTGCCTATACTGGGGTGGGAAAGAACAGCCCGCAGCTGACCAGGCAGAGTGGTTTATATAGGATTCCTTAGGGGCGGAGTTTCTCTGGGGAGATTTTTCTGTCCAGGGATTGGTTAGTTTTGTTGGTCGGGCCTAGACGGCCCTGATTTCAGAGCTGTCTGTTTCTTTCACTGGCTTTTTGGTTCTAATTCTAAGGCCAGGTCACATTTCTTTCACTGGCTCTGGTTCTAGGGACAAAGTGTGTTTCTTTGGCATTGGTCTCAGAGTCAGGGCATGTTTCCTTAGTTCTGGGTTTAGGGATAAAGTATTCATTTCTCTGGCTCAGGTCCCAGATCCAGGCTGTTTCTTTTCCTGGTTCTGGGCTCCAGGGTCAGGGTGGGTTCCTTTAGCCAGCCCCCTTTCCCTACAGTTTTAGCTATCCTGAGTTTCTTTTGTGTGAATGTGTTTCCACATGAAGCTGGAAATTGTCCTGTAAAGAATTGTGTTGGGATTTTGATGGGATTTCATTGAGTCTGTAGATTGCTTTTGGTAGGATGGCCATTCTTACTATATTAATCCTACCAATCCATGAGCGTGGGAGATCGTTCCAAGGCCACACCTCCTAATCCCTGTCAAGAATCTCCTCTCCATAATGACCAAGCGTTCAAATATATGAGCTGAAGGGGGCCATTCCTATTCAAACCCAACAGATATCAAAGAGCAATGTTTGTAGATTCCTGTTATTTTATTGTTGTGGTGGTGTGTATATGTGTGTATGTATGTGTGTGTATGTGTATATGTATGTGTGTGTATGTGTGTATGTATGTGTGTGTATGTGTATATGTCTGTGTGTATATATGTGTGTGTATTTGTGTGTATGTGTATATGTGTGTATGTGTATATGTGTGTATGTGTATATGTGTGTGTATGTGTATATGTGTGTGTATATGTGTGTGTGTGTGTGTGTGTGTGATTATGTGCACACATGCACTTCTCTTTTGATTTGCTGCTCTGACATTATATATTCCCTGTGTTTTCATGGCTGTAGTTAACTTCTTTTTTCTTTCTTTCCTTTTTTTTTGTTATTTTTGTTTTTGTTTTGTTTTGTTTTTCAAGACAGGGTTTCTCTGTGTAGCACTGGCTGTCCTGGAATTCACTCTGTAGACCAGGCTGGCCTTGAACTCACAGAGATCCACCTGCCTCTGCCTCCTGAGTGCTGGGATTAAAGGTGTGTGCACCCCACCACCTGGTGTTGTAGTTGACTTCTTTAGGTTGGAGATTTCCTTTTAGCATCTTCTGTAGAGTTTGATTTGTAGATAGACAGTGCCTAAATTTTGTTTTATCATGGAATGCCTTAGTTTCTCCATCTATTGTGGCTGGAAGTTTTGCTGGGTATAGTAGTCTGGGCTGGCATCTGTGGTCTCTTAGAGTCTGCAGCTCATCTGTCTAGACCCTTCTGGCTTTTAGAGTCCCCATCTAAAAGTCTCCATTGAGAAGCTGGGCGTAAAGCCTGGTCTAGTACTACGCGCCTTTAATCCAGCACTCAGGGGGCAGACAGGAGGATCTCTGTGAGTTTGAGGCCAGCCTGATCTACAGAGTGAGTTCCAGGACAGCCAGAGCTGTTACACAGGCAAACCCTGTCTTGAGAAAAAAAAATTAAACTAAGTTAAAAAAAGGACAAGCTGGGTGTAATTCCTTTATGTGTTACTTAGTATTTTTCCCTTGCATCTTTTACTGTTCTTTCTTTGTTCTGTACATTTAGTGTTTTCATTATTATGTGCTGAGGGAACTTTCTTTTCTGGTCCAGTCAGTCTATTTGATGATCTGTGCCTTTGCCCTGGGTTTCTTCTCCTTCCTCTATTCCTACTAGTCTTAGATTTGGTCCTTGCATAGTCTCCCAGATTTCCTGGATATTATGTGCCTGGATTTTTTTAGATTTAACATTTTCTTTGACTGAGGTATCCATTTTATTTTTAACTATGAATATAAGTGTGTGGATATGTGCACATGTGTGCAAGTACCCTCAGAGTCCAGAAGAGGGTGTTGGATCTCCTAGAGCTAGAGTTACAAGTGGTTGTGAACGGCCCTCATGAATTCTGAGAACTGAACTGAGGTCCTCTGCAAGAAGTGTAAACCCTCTTAACCACAGATCCCTCTTCCCATTCCCAGTTATGGTAGACTTTAGAATGCTTATAGGCAGAGGGCTGGAGGCAGTTTATCCTTTCAGTTATGAGTGTGGCTACGAAATACCATGACTTGAATGTGATAGGAAACACCATCTAATCCTCTCCTGTGGGAACTTAAGGCAGAGTGGGGCTCTGCTCTGTGAGACCCTCAGGGATCTCCATGCCTTCTCTGTTGTTCTGTCCGGTAGAAGCAGGAGTCTCTGATGGAGCACTTGGCCCTAGGTGACTCCTCACCACGCGCACATTTGAGCCATCTGGATGAGGAGGAGGAGCTGGGTGGATGCCTTAGTTTTTCCCGCATTTACTCCTTTCTGACAAATTGATAGCATACAGCTGGGCACATTGGCTCCTGCCTGTGACTCCAGCCTGGCACAGAGGCCCCTGCCTGCGACTCCAGCCAGGCACAGAGGCCCCTGCCTGTGACTCCAGCCTGGCACAGTGGCCCCTGCCTGTGACTCCAGCCTGGCACAGTGGCCCCTGCCTGTGACTCCAGCACAGAAGCAGAGGAATCAGGAGTTCAAAGCCATAATAGTAAACCCAGGCCACATGAAGTATCAAAAACCAAGCAAGATGGCTGGAGGTCCAAGTTTGATTCCTGGAACCCTCATAAAGGTGGAAGAAGAGAGCCTACTCCCAAAGCTGTCCTCTGACCTCCACAAATGCACCATGGCATGCTCATACCCACACACGTAACACTCACATGCACACAAAACGAATAGAATATCATTTTGAAAACTTTGGTAGCATAGCCTTCAGTTGCAAGGGAGACTTGGAAATATAACCTGGATTCTGGCCAACTGTGTAAATATGTAAATGTCTCTGGAAAGAGCAGTCACCACAGTAGTGAAGGTCCTGCCTGCCGTCACAGACCACATTTAAGGAAAATGAGTCGTAAATGGAACAAAATCCATATTCTTTGTCAGGAAGGAGGGCTCCTTGCTGGTGGAATAATGCAGCTGGGCTCTTAGTCCTCACATAAACATTTGTCTATGGCAGGTAAGGCAATTCTGTGACTCCGGGTGCTGGGGTTCTGGGAGATGCGTAACTTCCTGTGGGAGAAATGAACATGAAGGAGAGCTTCCGGGGCACTCCTGATTGGAATGCTGGTGAGGGGCAAGTTGGCATCAGCCAGTGACCACAGAGAGGAGGCTAACCTGGGACCCTGACACCCCTGGAGAGCTGAAAGACCTGGAGGGAAGAGCCAAGTGGAGAAAAAATGTTTGAGAAAGAACCGCTTACACACGCAGGGAGGAACGCACAGAGCCACCCTGGGGTGACGAACGGAGGCTGGCCTTGAGGACTGGCATGCAGCAGTGGCCTTTATTGTCTGTATTTGCTCATTCTGTGGGGAGTGGGTCCCCTGCCCGTCAGCTGGTTCACCGGCAAAGCACCACAGGCAAGTTCTCTGTGTGCGCTGGAGAGGATTGCCCTTCTTCCACTGCAAGATTGAAGGACTTTTGTTTTGGAAAATCTGGACTCTTGAAGGGAGAGATTTAGATTTGTGGGTGAGCAGGAGTGTTGCCTGGAAGAAGGGCAGGAGGAGGGAGGAGAGTTGCCCGGCTTCCCTGCAGTCATTGGGATATCTCTCCTCCTGGGAAAACGGAGAGGTGGCACGTTGTGCCCCCTGAAGAGTGTGTGCCCACCCCCCACCTGCTGGGTTGGATGCTGGATGCTTGGCAGAGAAGTAAAGCTTAAGGCCTCAGCTTTCAGTCAGTCTGTAAGAACTGGGACCACTGCGCTGGAGAGATGGTTTGGTGTAAGAGTACCTGCTGCTTCGGGCGGTGGTGGCGCACGCCTTTAATCCCAGCACTCGGAAGGCAGAGGCAGGTGGGTCTCTGTGAGTTCGAGGCCAGCCTGGTCTACAGAGTGAGTTTCAGGACAGGCACCAAAGCTACACAGAGAAACCTTGTCTCAAAAAAACAAAAACAAAAACAAAAAAAAGGAAGAAGGAAGGAAGGAAGGAAGGAAGGAAGGAAGGAAGGAAGGAAGGAAGGAAGGAAAGAAAGAAAGAAGAGAAAAAAAGAAGAAGAAAAAAGAAAAAAAGAGCATCTGCTTCTAACTAGTTCCTCAGGCTCCAGCTGATGCCCTCTTCTGGCTTCCATGGGTACTGCATGCACATGTACATACATGTATGTACCCAGGCAAACACTCACATACATACAATTTTTTTAAAAAGGAAATAAAAAAGACACAGCTTCTTCTCTGCTGGCACCAACAGTTACTCTCGAGGAAAGCCTGTTACCATAGCACAAGGAAACTCAGGCAGCCCTTAATCCAGAAATGAGAGCTGAGGTCTTTGGCCAGTAGCCAACCAGGAACCACCAATAGCTAGGTGAGTGAGAAGCCCCTCCTTCAAGGACAGCCTTCAGCTGGCAGTTGCTCCGGGCCTTTATTTGATTTCAGGAGGGTCCCTGAGGCATAGCAGGCAGCTAAGACACTCCTGGCTTCCGGCCTCAGAAACTCAAGATATCTAAGAGTGAGTCCAGCCTGGGTGGCCATCAGCCGAAGGGTGGATAAAGAAGATGTGGTACATACAGACCGTGGAATTTATTCTGTTATGAAATAATATGAAATCATGACATTTGCAGGGAAATGGATGAAACTGGAAATTATTATATAAAGTGAAATAAACCAGGCTCAAAAAGACAAATAGGGCATGTTTTCTCTTATGTGGATCCTAGATTTTAATTTGTGTGTGTGAGAGAGAGACAGAGAGACAGAAGCAGATCATGAAACTAGAAAATGGACTCTGAGGGTGAAGGGAGGTCCTAAGTGATACATATTTTGAATCCCCAGTAATGGATTTCTCCGCTGATGCAATAAGCCAAACCAAACCAAATTAATAAGACCAGGTTTAATCTGAGCAAGGCATTCCCGGGTAATCTCGGAGGGAGGAAGGAAGAGAAATCCCATGGCTGGTCTATGGAGCTTAAACACTCTGTAGGCGTGGTCTTGAGCAGCTCCGAAGGAGGAGCCGCCGCTTAGCGGGCTTTCTGAGGGGCTGAGGCAGAGCTTCCAAGGGAACACTCAGGGAGATGGGAGAGGAAGGGAGGAGGGTAATACAGGTCACAGTAAAGCGGAAAGGAGCCAGGTGGGAGGGGCTGGCAGAGGTGGGGAGTGAACAGGAGGATGAGCAAGAAGTATGTATGATAAAGCTACAAGGCAACTTTGTGAGCTAATATTGTGGGGGGAAAGACTAGTGAAAAAATGTTTGGAGCCTGGCGTGGTTATACACAGTTCTCCAGGCAGAGGCAGGCAGATCTCTGTGAGTTCCAGGCCAGCCAGGGCTACATAGTGAGACCCTGTCTCAACCCAAACAACAACGGAAAAAAAAAATGTTTTAAGGTTTGAGGACGATAACTCAGTCAATAAATTGCTTGCCTTCGCTGTTCTTTGCTGTGAGGAGACACTATGACCAAGGCAACTTATAAAAGAAAGCATTTCATTTGGGGCTCGCGGTTCCAGAGGATGAACCCATGACCATTAGGGAAGGAGCATGGCAGTAGGCAGGCAGACACGGCACGGGACCGGTAACTGAGAGCCCACATCTTACCCACAAGCAGCAGTCAGAGAGAGAGAGACAAGGCATGCCATGGGCTTTTGAAACCTCAAAGCCCGTCCCCAGTGCCATCTTGTCCAACAAAGCCACACCTCCTAATCCTCCCCAAACAGTTCCCCCAACTGAGGACCAAGTATTCAAATATATGAACCTATTGGGGCCCATTCTCATCTAAACCACTACACCTTTGTAAGCACGATGACCTGAGTTCAATCCCCAGAACTGACATTTTTAAAAAAAGCCAGACGTGCTTATAATCCAAGCATGGAGAGGGTGGATCCCTGGAGCTCACTGGTTGGCCAGCCTAGCCTACTTAGTGAGTTCCAGTGAGAGAGCCTATCTTTAAAAATAAGGTTTTAAACCTGGCAGTGGTAGCCCAGCACCCGGGAGGCAGACACAGGCAGATCTCTGAGTTTGAGGCCAGCCTGGTCTATAGAATGAGTTCTAGGACAGCCAGGGCTACACAGAGAAACCCTGTCTCAAAAAGAGAGAGAGAGAAAGGAAGTTTGTTTGTTTGTTTGTTTTTTAAATAATGGCTTATAAATGTTTGTCTTCCTAGTGTATAACATTTAAGGTAATTCTTTAGAGAATATAGTTATAGGTCAGGTAATTATGATACAACATTTAAAGGGGAAATAGCCAAGTATGTCTCAAGGTGGGCCGGCAAGATGGTTCAGCAGGAACAGGAGCTTGCCACACAAGCCTGAGGCCTGAATTTGATCCCCAGAACTCACTTAAAGGGAGAGAGAGAACCATCCACAAAGTCATCCTCTGACCTCCACATGCATGCTGTGATGTGAGCACACGCTCACACACGTTCACTCTCTCTCTCTCTCTCTCTCTCTCTCTCTCTCTCTCTCTTTCTCTCTCTTTCTCTCTCTCTCTCTGACAGATAAACACACGTGCACATAAATTAGATAGATAGATAGATAGATAGATAGATAGATAGATAGATAGACAGATGGATGGATACTTTTTAAAATGTAGTCTTAGTTAAATGACACATGCCTTTAATCCCAGAACTTAGGAGGAAGGAGGATTTCTGTGAGTTGAAGTCCAGCCTGATCTATATAGTGAGCTCCAGGACACTAGAGCTGTATAGTGAGATCCTGTCTCAAAAATAAATAAATAAAAAGCAATCTTAGACCAACCTTGATGGCACACATCTTTAACCCCAGCACTCAGGAGGCAGAGGCGGGCAGATCTCTGTGAGTTCCAAGTCTGCATGGTCTCCATAGGAATTTGATGCCTTCCTCTGGACTCCATGGGCACTACACACGTGCGTGCGCGCACACACACACACACACACACACACACACACACACAAACTCTTGAAATAAGACAGAAAATAAAATGTAAGGATTGTACCGCTCACATCCTCCTCCACTATCAGGAAGAAAACGTCTTGGCAGAGTGCCCTGCCGATTTCCATGTGTCTCGCGTCTAGAACCGTGTCCACAGGTGTCCTTACTTGAGGCAATGCCTGGGAAGGCAAATATTTTGCCTGGATCTGGGCTTCTTGCCATCCTGAACACAACCAGACTTCCTCAGCAAAGAGGGAACTGGGCAGGGAAAAGGACACTGACTAGCATCTGTCCGAAGCTTAACAACAGTAGTTAACATGGAGAGTGACCAGGAGCTGTCCCTTGGCACGGAGACAGAAGAGCACCGAGCTCGGTGTCCCCGGGGCAGAAAACCCTTCCGAGTCTTCCAAACGTATTTGCTCATTTAATCCTCAAGGTCACCTCACAAGGTTTTCTATGAATGGGTCTTTTAAAAACTTATTTTTATTCATTTTGTGGGCATGCGTGTGCACATGTGGGCCATGGCAGTCTTGTGGAAACTGTCAGAGGAAAATTTCCCAGAGTCAGTTTTCTCCTTCCATCCCGTGAGTCCTGGAGATCTCAAAGAGTCAACCGTCCTGGAGTGTGCTACCACCGAGGTTCATTTTGACAATCTAACATCCTTACTGTGGGACTCCACGGCAGTTTATTCTTCCTTTATACTTTTATTAATCAGCATGTGTATATAACGTCAGGCACATGTGTCTGTGTGTGTGGTCAGAGGACAGCTTTGTGGAGTCATTTCTCTTCCACCACCTTTATGTAGAGTCTGGGATCAAATTCAGGTCGTCAGGCTTGGCAGCAAGCGCCTTTACCCACCAAGCCTCATCTCCAGCCCATTCTTTTCACTTTTAATTAATTTATTTAATTTTATGTACACGGGTGTCTTGCCTACACATATGTCTGAGGGTGTCGGAGCCCCTGGAACTGGAATTACAGGCAGCTGTGAGCTGCCATGGGGGTGCTGGGAACTGAACCCAGGTCCAGAGCTGCCGGTGCGCTTAACCACTGAGCCATCTCTCTAGCCCCGAGGCCCTTGTTTATTAAGGTGGCCCTACACTTTTCTTTTCTCTCTTTCTGGAGACAGGTTTTCTGCTAACTCAAACTGCCCTTTAAGTCGCTCTGCAGACAAAGGTGACCTTGAACTCCTGATCCTCCTGCCTCCACCTCCAAGGTACGGGGTTGACAACTGTGCACCATGGCTTTATACAGCGCTGGGGATGGAACCTGAGATTGCATGCGTGTGAGGCGAACACTGTGTTGACCGAGTCGGGTCCCCAGTTCTACTGTGGTGTTTTTGTTTTTGTTTTTGTTTTCCGAGACAGGGTTTCTCTGTGTAGCTTTGGAGCCTATCCTGGAACTCTCTCTGTAGCCCAGGCTGGCCTCGAACTCACAGAGATCCGCCTGCCTCTGCCTCCCAAGTGCGGGGATCAAAGGTGTGCACCGCCGCCACCACCACCACCGCCCGTCCTACTGTGGTATTTTTATTGATTTCTGTTTTCTAGTCAGGAAATGTTCACACTGTCACACCGTGGTTTCTAATAGTACTGTATGTGGCTCTAGTTTTATTGGATTGTGAACTCTTCCCTTTTCTACAAAACTTGTGTGTGGCGTGCGTGCGTGTGTGTGCTGTCAGTTATTAACGTCAGGCACTCGGGGAGATTTTGATGCAGCAGGACTTGGCACACAGAGCCCTTCATGTCAGCCAGGAGAAGTTCGGGAAAGGCAGGACGTTGTCAGTTCATCATGACTGTTCCCTTGCTGCGATGCCTTTTGTTTCTTTGGGCAATTTGGCAAACTTGGGTGTGGATCACCAGCACTCAGCTCAGAAGAATTCCCTGCATGCTGACAGAAGCCTCCCTCCCAGGAGAATGGAATTTTCCTGCCTATGTCTTCGGCCCGGCGTGGGGGGCTGGCTTCCGAAGAGTGGAACGCTGGGATGGCCACGGTGGGACTTCTGAAGCCAGGCTAAGAAAAGATGAGAGGAGACATCTTGCTTGGCTTGCGCTTCTGGAACACTCTGGGGAGCCAGTCTTCCGGCTGTGGAGAACATCAGGAGTCCTCCACTGTGGCTCTGAAATGGGTTCTTTCACTGAACCCGAAACTCTGTTTGGCCTAAGCTGGTGAACTGCGGGATCTAGCTACCTGTGTCCACCCCTTTCCCTCCCCCACCCACCCAAGGACCTGAATTACAGAAACAGGCCGCTGCTGGGGGTGGGGGCTGGGTTATGATGGGTCCTGAGCTCAGGTCCTCTGCAAGCCCTTTGCCCACAAGGAACCATCCAGCCCTTTTCCCACCCCGCCCCCACTTCCCGTCAACATCTCTTGTCAGCCAAAGCTGTTATTTCCCATTTCCTTTCTTCTCTCTGCTTCCAATGGGGGGGCGGGGGGGGATGGAGATGGAGACAGAGAGCCCGTCACCTCCTGCAGGAACAGAACTGAATTCCCGTGGGGTTACTTGTCTCCACAGGAGGCACTGGCATGAAGCAGCAAAGATGGTACTGGATGTCAGCGAAGACGGGCACAGTGCTGTCTGGGGTCTTTTCCATCATGGCCACCCACATGCACCTCATCTTTGAAAGGAACCACCTCGGCGGCGGCAACTGTACGGACGTCCTCGAAAGTCAGGGCATCAACACGGTGAGGCAAGTCTTCGTCTGCTGGAGCCTCAGAATCGTCGTCCTACTGTCCGTCACCACTATGGCGGTCAGCTGCTTCCTCCTGTATTCAGTGTACGCCCAGATTTACGGGGGTCTCATGAGCTACACCATCTGGATCTTCACCTATGAGTCCACCAACCTGGCCATCCAGATCCTCACCAATGAGTTCAGCGTGGCTCTGGTCAGAGCCATGCGCTGGTTTGGCTGGGTGACCCGTGCGTCCCTACACAGCTTCTGTCTGTACTTTGTCGTCACCCATGCCCAAATCATCTACCAGAGTAAAAAACAGGGCAACATACTCTCTTACCATAGGCGGATCTCTTTGGGAAGCAGAGACACAACACGGCGGAAATCAAAGATTCTCAATTTTATCCCCCATTACAATGATTAAAGGTGGCCATTTCCAACCCAGGAGGTTCTCAGGGGAGTCCTAGTCCCCCAGTCCACCTTTTTTCTGGGGGGGGGGTGCTTTTGCTATATCTTCTTTAGCCTCCACCCATACCTATGTCTCCTGTTATAGTCCAAATACGTCAATAAAATGAGAAAAACCATTCTGTTGGTGAATATAATTTTCAGGTGTGTTACTTTTGTTTATGTTGCATTTGTTTAACTCTGTGAAGCTGTGTTACTGTGCCTATTTAAAACGCCTGGCCGGGTGGTGGTGGTGCATGCCTTTGATCCCAGCACTCGGGAAGCAGAGCCAGGTGGATCTCTGTGAGTTTGAGGCCAGCCTGGTCTACAGAGTGAGACCCAGGACAGTCACCAAGGCTACATAGAGAAACTCTTTCTCGAAAGAAGAAAAAAAAACAAACCAACAACAACAACAAAACACCTGATGGTCTAATAAAGAACTGAACGGCCAATAACAAGGCAGGAGAAAGAATAGGTGGGACTGGTAAGCAGAGAGAATTTATAAAGGAGAAATCTGGGAGGAGAAAAGAGTAGCCAGAAAAGGAGGAAGACTCCAGGGGCCCACCACCCAGCTACACAGCAAGCCATGGAGTAAGAATAAGATTTACAGAAGTAAGAGAACAGGAAAAGCCTCAAGGCTAAAGATAAAAGGGGTAATTTAAAGTTAAGAAAAGCTCCTCCATGTGTGATTTATCTGGGAGCTGGGTGGCGGGCCCCCCAAAGGAACAAAAACAAACAACACCATTCTTTAGTTTCTCTTGAGTTTCACCCCCAACACACATAGTTTGTCAAGAAGCGGTCAAAGGGGCTGGAGACATGACTCAGCAGTTAAGAGCACCGGCTGATCCTCCGAGGACCTGGGTTTGGTTCCCAGTACCCACACAGCGGCAGCTCACAACCACCTGCAACTCCAATTTCAGAGGATCCGATGCCCTCTTCTGGCCTACACAGGCACTGCACCCATGGTGCACACATTCCATGCAAGCACCCTTACCCTTAGTCACTGTCCTATTGCTGTGAAGAGACACCATGACCAAAGCAACTCTTACAAAAGAGAGCATTTAATGGGGTGGGGGGCTTGCTTACAGTTTTAGAGGTTTAATTCATTATCATCATGGCAGGGAGCATGGCGGCTCCCATGGTGCTGGAGAAGGAGCTGAGAACTTTACATCCTAATCCAAAGGGAGCAGGCAGAGAGAGAACCTGGGCCTGGCATGGGCTTTTGAAACCTCAAAGCCCACCCCACCCCCCACTCCTAGTGACACACTTCTTCCAACAAGGCCATAACTCCTAATCCTTCTAATCATTTCAAAGAGTTCCACTCCTTGGTGACCAAGCATTCAAATATATGAGCCTGTGGGGACCTTCTTATACAAACCACCACACCCATATAAAAGGAAAATAAATCTTAAAAAAAAAAAAAAGTGTCCAGCCAGCAGTGGTGGCCACACCTTTAACCCCAGCCCTCAGGAGGCAGAGGCAGGCAGATCTCTCTGAGTTTGAGGCCAGCCTGGTCCACATAGTGAGTTTCAGACCAGCCAGGATTACACAGAGAAACTCTGTCTGGGGGGGGGGGGGGGGGGAAGAATTGTCAAAGGCACCTGCCTAGTCAAAAGAGCTCTGTTAAACTCGTTGCTATGACCATTGTTATGCTACTCACTGTGAATGATGGTTCAGTGAGTACAGGCACTTGCCACCGGGCCTGAGGACCTGAATTCAATCCTACATGGTGCAAAGAGACCATGGTTTTCATGGTTCCCGGAAAGTTGTCCTCTGACCTTCACATGTGCTCTGTGCGACTAGTCTGGCCCCACCATACACACACACACACACACACACACACACACACACACACACACAAATGTAAAAGGATAAATAAAAGAGGGCTGGAGAGACGGTTCAGTGATAAAGAATGCTGGCTACTCACGCAGAGGACCACAGTCTGATTCCCAGCACCCACATCAGGCACCTCACAACTGCCTGCAGCTTCAGTTCCAGTGGAATCAAGAATGCCTTCTTCCAGCTTCTGTGGGCACTGCACACATGTGTGCATATATATACATACACAGAGACACACATACACACAGATAAAAATAATAATTTTTGTTTGGAGACAGGATCTGATTATGCAGCCTTGGCTGGCTTGGGACTCACTCTGTAGACCAGGCTGGCCTCAAGCTCACAGAGATCCTCCTGCCTCTGCCTCCTGAGTGCTGGGGTTCAAGGAATGTGCCACCACATCAGGCCAAAAACAATTTAAAGAAGAAAAAAAAAAAAAAAAGGAAGCTTAGCCAGGTATGGTAAGTTGTCTTTGGAGACCCCAGCGAGGCCAGGTGTATGGTCGGTAAGAGAATTTACTGGATTCTAGGACAGAGGCCGAGGATTTATTGAAACGTGCTGTAAAAGCTGCAACAGGCATGTTCCCAGAGAGAGGACTGCTCAGCAGGGAAGACAGGAAGCTCTTTGGATGGCAGTTAAAAAACATGAGGTCATCCTGGGCGGAGAGTCTGGGTGAGGTGCCTATCTGCGCGACTCTACACACTTTTCATTGTTTTCCTGAACTATAAGTTTTACAGTGTGACTTCCTTCTTTCTGGATTGGCTACGTATGGGTGATGTCATAAATCGCTAGGGTAAGGCTGTAAATCTTATGGGCCTGTTTGTTAAGGTATGAAATTCCCCACACTAGTGCCCCAGGGCCTTTTTTTTTTTTTTCCTTTGGTTTTCGAGATAAGGTTTCTCTGTGTAGTCCTGGCTGGAACTCACTTTGTAGATCAGGTTGTCCTCAAACTCACAGAGATCTGCTGCCTCTGCCTCCCAAGTGCTGGGATTAAAGGTGCCCACCCGGCTCAGGCTCTGTCTTAATCTGGTCCCTGCAATCTGTATGGCCTCTCCCTCAGCTATATAGGGAGTTCGAGGACAACCTGGAGTACATGAGCTCCTGTCCTGATCCACGAGTGTGGAGAGAAGTTGAAGGAGATCAATGGCAGTGTGTCTTTGCTCTGACTGATTGGAAAGGACTCTGCTCCGATCAGAGAGAAGCCAGGCCCAGATTCCAATGGCTCGTCCCCTGTGCGGATTAGAGTTTTTAGAGGCCAGATTCTTAAACAGTGGGTTATTACCCTATCTGAGGTCACATAACTGGTGGAGAGGATCACAGGAAATCTGGCAACAGTACATCAGTTATGTAACATTCACATGGAGCCATTACATGTTTCTGAACGCATTGCTACCAAAAATCAAATCAAAATCAAGTGTGTAATGAATCCAAAGTGTTTCTGGCGGTGCCTGCCCGTTGTATCACGTTACTTCACTGCAGCCCGGGTTCTGAACACCAGTGCTGAGTGCCATCACACCAGGAAGCACCAGCAAACACTACCTAGGACACCTCAGCTCAGAATGGAAACTACTGGATGTCATCAAGTGTGGCTCTTTAACTGTGTGTATGACGCTTGCTTCTAATTCTAGACCAGCCTGGGCTACGGTGAGACTGTCTCAATAATAACAATAAAATAAATAAAACCTAGCAGTCCGAGTGCAGGCAAGTTTCCCTGTGAGTGATTATCCACCCTTCCTTCTCTCACCGGAGTTCACGTCTGTGCGCTGAGCCAAGAGGAGAGAGGTTTACCTCCAGTCTTTGGACTGGTAAAGAGGTAATCCAGGATGGCCTGTTGAAGCATCTTCACCCTGAGCAAGAAGACTGACTTCCCCTTGATTAGCCCCAGTACAATGGAGACAGAGGGATCAGAAGTTCAAGATCATCCAGGCAGCAGTGATGACGCACACCTTTAACCCCAGCATCGGGGAGGCAGAGGCAGGCGGATCTCTGTGAGTTCGAGGCCAGCCTGGTCTACAGAGAGAGTTCCAGGACAGGTAACAAAACTACACAGAGAAACCCTGTCTTGAAAAACGAAAAACAAAGAAAAAAAATAAAAGTTCAAGATCATCTTTAGCTACATAGCAAGTTTGAGGTTAGCCTGGGATACATAAAACCATATATAAAAAAGAAAAAAAAAGGAAGGAAGGAAGGAAGAGAGAAAGAAAAAAGAAAGAAGCCGGGCGGTGGTGGCGCACGCCTTTAATCCCAGCACTCGGGAGGCAGAGGCAGGCGGATCTCTGTGAGTTCGAGGCCAGCCTGGGCTACCAAGTGAGCTCCAGGAAAGGCTCAAAGCTACACAGAGAAATCCTGTCTCGAAACCCCCCCTACACAAAAAAAAAGAAAGAAAGAAAGGGAGAACAAAGAGAGAAATCTTCTCCAGGGCCAGGAGAAGGCACAGAGATGGGAAGTGCTGGGAGCCCTCGCCGCTCTGCTCTCGTAGGGAACCCAGGTTGGTCTGCAGCACCCAAATGGCGACCCACAGTCAACTACAACTCTAGTTCCAGGGGATTTGATGCCCTCTCCCGCCTCCACAGACACCAGGCATGAACACGGTACACAGACACACATGCAGAAAGAACACCTACACGCATAAAATAAAATAGATTAAATATTAAATAAAATAGGTTAAAATTGATTAAATATTAAATAAAATAGGTTAAAATTGAGGAAAACCAGAGGGAACTCCTGAGAGTTGGAAGGGGCTTCTAATGGAGGAAGAAGACATTAAACCCACTGGAAGCCGGGCGGTGGTGGCGCACACCTTTAATCCCAGCACTC
>CABHPP010132524.1:0-21605 GCA_902168425.1 Peromyscus attwateri
GAAGTAGAAAAAATGTTGCAGATAGAAAATGGGAAGTTAACTCTCTATCATTTTTATTGCTGGTTATGTTTAAATCTTAGCTCTTTTATATATATACAAGAGAAGTATAGATTGACTTTAAAAGGTCAGATTGCTTGCTGGGTGTGGCCCTCATGTCTGTGATTCCAGAAATAGGGAAGCAGAGGCAAGAATATCCCAGAAGTTCCTGAAGCCACCTGGCTACACAGTGATACCCTGTTTCAAAACAACAACAAAACAGATGAGACTCCTTACTGTGTCATTCATTGTTTGTTTTACATGTAGGCTCTGCCATGTGGTGACTCCATACACCGTTAAGAAACAACCTCTGCACCAGTATGTGCGAAGACCACTTTTCCCGATGCGTGCAGCCTTGTCTAACACAGGTACCATTTCACCTCTTCAGAGAAAATTGTGTTACAGAAAGCAGTGGAACAGTGTTAAAGTTAACGGTTATAAAAGACAAGATGTGAAAGGTTTCTTTAAAATTTTTGTTGCATTTATGTGTGTGTGAGAGAGTGCCACACTGCATGTGTGGAGGTCAGAGGACAGCTTGAGTCGGATCTCCTCTTCCACCGTGTGGGTTCTGGGGATCGAGTGGAGGTCTTTAACCTTGGCAGCAAGCACCTTTACCTCCTGAGCCATCTTACCAGCCCGAGAATTTGTCTACCTTCTATCCAGAGGCTTATAAAAAGGATCCAGTGATTTTTTTTTTTGTTTGCTCCCCCCTCCATGTTAAAAATCATACTTTATTGTAATTAGTCAGAGGACATTATCTGTAGACGTACGAAATCTCTATGTCTTGTAAACGCAGTTTTTAGAACATGAGTTGCTAAGTAAATGATTTCCAAGATGAAATATTATAAAAAAGAAGTTACAAGTAGATTTGTGTTTGAAAAAATCATGTGTATCTTAAGCTATTACTTTCTCTATTTCTATAGGAATATCTGTGCAACTGTAAATTCCTGGCTTTTATCGAAACCTTCTAGAGTTTGATTTTGAATGTAATTTGAAATGTGAGCACTGCAGTGTAGTTGGGGAAGCTTAGAGAGGCATAGGTATGCATGGCTTGATGTGGTCACAGATGATTTTTATTTTTGAGGTTGTATTTTAATTGCAATGTTTCTCCCTTCCCTTTCCTCCCTATAAATCCTCCATATACCTCTTTCTACTCTCCTTCAAATTCATGGCCTCTTTTTTCATCGGTTGTTATCACATGCATATATGTATTTGTATATACATGTATATTCTTAAGTAAAACCTGTTGAGTCCATATAATGTTACTTGTATGTGTGTGGAGTTGTTCTTAAAATACCTAATTAAGCTGGGTGGTGGTGGTGGTGGTGCACGCTTTTGATCCCAGCACTCGAGAGGCAGAGGCAGGCGGATCTCTGTGAGTTTGAGGCCAGCCTGGGCTACAGAGTGAGTTCCGGGACAGGCTCCAAAGCTACACAGAGAAACCCTGTCTCGAAAAACAAAAACAAAAACAAAACAAAACAAAACAAAAAACCTTATTAAACCAAATATAAAAATACAATTGGAATGATTTTGTTGAATATCTATTCAGATTAGTATTGAGGTAGCTTATTTATGTTAAAAGAGAAGAGTTGTGTGGGGATACTGTATTTTTCCTAATTTTTACTCCCCCAGTGTACATTGATTGTATGGGTTGTTTGGTTTGGTTTGGTTTTTTGGAATCTTGCTAAGATTCCAAGGCTAGCCTGGAACTTGCTGTGTAGCTGGGACTAGCATGAACTCAGGGTCCTCTTGCTCAACGCTCCCAAGCTGGGGCTGAAGGCTCTGGGCAACTACATTTATCTGAGTCTAGCTTTCAAACAAAATTTTGTTTTGTCTTTGTTTTTACACTTATAGTTTTATCCTTGGGTGTTTTTAAGACCTTCTTTTCTGTAGACCTGATTTACCCCAGTGTACTGAGCAGGAGAAAGCCAGGTTAACCCTCAGTAGAATACCTAGTGAGTATGGTGACTTTATTTACCAGTACATTATTAAGACAATAAAACATGAAGCCAGGCTTGGTAGCCCACACTTTTAATCCCAGCACTCTGTAGGCAGAGGTAGGCAGATCTCTATGAGTTTGAGGCCAGCCTGGTCTACATAGTGAGACTGTATCTCAAACAAACAAACAAACCTACAGAAAATGACTGGTTCAGAACAGAAAGTAGTGGCAGTCTTTCTTTAAAGTTTTATTTCAAGTTCTGTTTCCTGTGAAAGCAGATTTTTCTTGGTTCGAGGCACAGGCCTTTTAATGACGTGCCTGAGTATCAAAGTTCAAGCATTTTAACTTATTAGAATTTCTCTGAGCAGCTTGGGAAATAAAGCTTGTGGGGCCTTTCCCCCTCCCCTGACTTTTCTTACTTCTCTTTATCTAAAAAGGAGCACTCTGGGGGGCTAGAGAGATGGCTCAGTGGTTAGAGCACTTGCTGCTCTTGCAGAGGCTTGGTTTGATTCCCAGCATCCGTATGGCAGCTTACAGCCATCCATGATTCCATTCTAGGGGGTCTAATGGCCTCTTCTGGCCTCCGCAGCACTGCAGACACATGGTGCGTATACATACATGCAGGCAAAATGTTTACACATATAAAATTAAAAAAAAAACTTTAAAAAAAGAGCACTATGTTGTCCATAACTTAAACTGTTTTTTCTACAGTAACACTCTTTCTCTTTTTCAGTACGATTCATGTTTATTCAAACACAAGACACTCCAAATCCCAACAGCTTAAAGTTTATACCAGGAAAGCCGGTTCTTGAGACGAGGACCATGGACTTCCCCACACCAGCTGCAGCCTTCCGCTCCCCTCTGGCCAGGTACAGTTTCTGCTGGCTTTTACCTGGAAGCACAGGGCCCTCTGTAGTTTAGGCAGCCTTGCAGAGCTAGTACATTTTGTGGGCAGATTGATTTTAGAAGAGTTGAGTTGAAATTAAAAACCCTTTCTCCTGGGGAGTGTATTTGACAGCTCGGTAGCATGAATACTTAAATTTTATTTATTTTTTTACTTAAGAAAGAAGTTAACCAAATGGGTATGAGTTTGTGTGGCTGTGTGAGTGTACTTACACACCAAGTCCAGAGAGTGTCCTTGAGTGTCCTCGGTCACTCTTCATCTTGGTTTTTCAGACAGGGTCCCTCTGGGAACCTGCTGCCCACTTACTTAGCTAGACTGGCTGACCAGAAGGTCCTCGGGGTCCTTTGTCCCTCAAGCGCCGGGTTGCAGGTGCATGCTGCCATGCCCAGCTCTTTGCATGTCTGCTGGGGATCTGAACTCAGGTCCTCTTGCGAGTGTGTCATGTACTTTATCCACTGAGTTGTTTTCGCCAGCACTTTTCAGAGTCTTTGGAGATGGGAGATGGGCGTCTCTTGTAGCCTAAGCTGGTCACAAGTTCACCGTGTGACTCCTGGTGCCTCCACTTCCTAGTGCTGGGATTGCAGGGGGCTGCCACTATGCCCAGCTTAAAACTCTGATTTTCAAGAACTATGAAAAGGTGCTCCGTTCATTTCATAAGGAAGAGGAACTAAGTTTCTAGGTTTTCATTCACAACCATTAAGTGATGACAGTTGTCAGATGTGGCATGACCTTTTATAATCAATTAGGACAGTTTCTTAGTTCCCGAGAAGCATGTCACATGTGTGTCAGAGTAATACATGAAGTACACCAAGCCTCTCCTGAACCTATGGCCAGAGCCATACTACATTACTACAGTCCACATCAGCTACGGTCTTGCTTGCTTGCTTCTTCTCCCCGCCCCCAGTCTGCCTGTCCATCCTTCATCCTTCCTTCCTTCCTTCCTTCCTTCCTTCCTTCCTTCCTTCCTTCCTTCCTTCCTTCCTTCCTTCCTTCTTTCTTTCTTTCTTTCTTTATTTGTTGTGTGCCAGAAAGTGATTGACTCCAAGGCTTTTTACATGCTAAATGTGTGTTCTGCCACTGAGTTGTACCCTAACACTAAATGGAATTTCTGCCCTGATACTGCTTACTGAGCACATTTAGAAATCAGCATAGGTAGCTTCTGGTACATGCCCTGCATTCTGTATACCTCATTGAGGGCAGGCAAAAGTGAAGCCCAGAAATAATTTTTCAAATTTCTAGCTGATAAATGTGTACAATTTTTCTGACTTAAACATAAAGTTTCTCAGAATACACTTTAGAGCATTTATTTTTCATGCTTTTGATACAAACAGAAATGTATATATTATAATTTAATGCACATACTGTATGTATATGTGTAAAACAAGTGTTTGATGGGTATTTCCATCCTTTGCACTTGTACTGTAGGTAATAGCTGAGGTGGTTAATGGCACTTGCCACTCTTGCAAAGGATTTGAGTTCAAGTTTCCAACACCTAGGCAATTCACAACTACCTGTAATTCCAGCTCCAAGGGGACCCAGTGCCCTCTTCTTGCCTCTTCAGACTCTGCACTCATGTGCATACACATAGACACACATACATACACATAAATAAAGTAATTCTTTAAAAAGTAACAGGTGGGAGGCATTCTCGTATTTTTTTCATTTCTTTTTGTTATTTAGTTTAGTTTTATTAAATATAATGCAGTTCTTATCACTATTTAATTGATTTCACAGCTCCATACTGTATTTTTTTTTTTAAGAATATAACTTCAGGAACCACACAGGCATGCCAGGTTTGCCTAGGGATGTTTATTAGTCTAGTTGCATATGCATGCATACAAGCAGAACACTCACACACATAAATAAGTCTAAAAGCTAACATTTACAAAAAGATACATATCTTCTGTGTGTGTGTGTCTGTGTGTGTGTCTGTCTGTCTGTCTGTGTGTTTTGCAATACTGGAGATTGAATCTAGGGCCTTGCGCATGCCAGGCAAGAGTTCTACCACTGATCTACAGCCCCAGCCCAAGACATAACATGCTGTTAAGTGAAGAAACCAAGTTGCAGAACAGTGGTACAATGTGATAATATTTATATAACCCTCCAATAGAAATAGCACACAACTCCATGAAAGTTCCTGGAGAAATATGCACACCAGAAGGACAACCTAGGATTTTAATTTCTTGATTAATTTGATTTTAACTTTTTAGTGTTTTTTTGCTCTTTTGAGATGGGGTCTCAGTAGCTCAGGCTAGCCTTGAACTACTGATCCTTTTCCCTCCATCCCTTGAGTTCTGGGATTAGAGACTATGTTATGATGCCTGTCTAACCTTTTGTTGTTGAATTTTTATATCCAAAAAGAGTTAGTGTAGCCCAGTGTGGTGACACATGTCTGTAAGCCCAGTGCCCAGGTGGCATTAGAAGGACTGGGTGTACACAGTGAGGCTTTATTTAAAACACACATACACACTCACACACCAAAACAAGAACAAACAAACAAAAAACCCAAAAACGAAACACAGCTTTACTAGGGATGTAGGGAGCTACATGATAGAGCTCTCACTGAGCATGGATTAGGCACTGGGTTCAATTTTTTACCACCACAAAAAAATGTAGGAAAAAAATTCCTGTTTCTTGTGTTCACAGAGTTTATTATCTGCAACTTAGCAAACTGGTCTTGTCTTTGCTGAGCTATTGTAGGGAATGTTTTTGCTAAGCTCCTGAGAGAGGTCAGCCTGTCTTTGTCTTCCTGGAACCTGGCACTTAGAGATGCCAGATATCTGCTGAGTGAAGGAGTGAATGAACAACTGTCTTACTTTAGGAAGGCTCTAGAGCTGTCTTTCTTTGTGGGTCTCCATGGTGCCCTCTTTTTTCATGTGAAGATATACTGCATTTTTTTTTGCATGTACCACGGCCTTTCCACTGATTGCCAGGTGGTGGACATGTTTGGGGTGGAGGCTGCTCTTCAGATTCATAAGCATCTTTGGTAGGATGAGAAGAAACAAAGCCCCCTTGAGTTGATAGCATTTTAGCCAGGGACAGTCCGTGGAGGTTCAGTAACTTTCTCTTTACTTCTGCGTATGTTTATCTTCTTTCATGACTTTCTCTTTTCTGTATTCGCAGGCAGTTATTCAGGATTGAAGGAGTGAAGAGTGTCTTCTTTGGACCAGAT
The DNA here is from genome assembly GCA_902168425.1 of Peromyscus attwateri. Classification (NCBI taxonomy): domain Eukaryota; kingdom Metazoa; phylum Chordata; class Mammalia; order Rodentia; family Cricetidae; genus Peromyscus; species Peromyscus attwateri. The sequence continues at coordinate 6,052 of CABHPP010132524.1, forward strand.
TTCATCACAGTCACAAAGGTACAGTAATGAGTATACAGGGGACTAGCGGCCTTTGAGCTTTTTCTGAGTCCAGTGCCCTTCTTCAGAATTCTCACTGTTTTGGGTTTCAGTTTTCCCTTCTTTGGTTTTTCGTAGATAGTCTTGCTCTGTAGTCCAGGCTGGCCTGAAAACTGTGGCCTTCCTTCCTTGGCCCCCTGTTGCTGGCATTACAAACATGTACCACCACTCTGCCCTAGAATTTTCATTCTTAATGTGCTAGGGTTTTTAATAACACTGTGATATTAAAAATCTCAGGTGAGGAGCTGGAGAAATAGCTCCGCTGTTAAGAGAACTGGCTTCCCTTGCTGAGAGCCAATTTAGATTCCTGGCACCCACATGGCTGCTCACAACCATCTATAACTCCAATTCCAGGGACCTAGTGCTCTCTTACGACCTCAGTGGGCACCAGCCACACACATGCTACATAGACATACATGCAAGCAAAACATTCATGCACATAAAATTAAGTAATACATAAAAAAAAAATCTCAGGTGATGCTTACTTCTTAGATTTGTCAGGTTAATGAAAGACATTTTCTAGCGACAGTTATTTAAGATCCAGGTATAACTGTAATCCATTAGCCTCATCCCTTCAGATAAAACACTTGAACCTCAGCAGATTCAATGCAGTGTCCAGGATTACAGGGCTAGCCCACTACAGGACGCAACCTTGGCAGGACTAGAATTTCAGCTTCCAGGTTACTAGAATAAAATTTGTTTGTTTGTGTGTTTGTTTCATAAATTTTAAATCAATTTTAACAGTTTTATTATATGTGTAATTTGTGTGTGTGTGTTCAGGCGTGCATATGGAGATCAGAGGACAGTTTACAGGAGGCAGTTTTCCTTCCACCATGTGAATCCCTGGGATGGAACACAGGTTGCCAGGCTTGGTGACAAGTGCTCTTACCCGCTGAGCTGTCTGCCTGCCCCTAAGTAGTAATTTTACTAACTCTTTCTGTGAGCTGATGGAGTAAAAAGGGAATCAAGTCCATACTATGAACAAATTACATATGTGTCTATCATATGCCATAGTACATACGCCCTCTCTGGAGGGGATATGCTTACTCATTCTTTTGACGTGCACATACGACTAATTTCAGATACATGTGCGTATTGCATAGTTCACTGTCCCGCAGCAGTACTGTGAGCCGGGCCATGGTGGCGCACGCCTTTAATCCCAGCATTCAGGAGGCAGAGGCAGGCGAATCTCTGTGAGTTCAATGTCAGTCTGGTCTACAGAGTGAGTTCAAGGCCAATCAGAGCTGCACGATGAGACCCTGGATCACCAGAAAATAGAAAAGATTCTCGAAAGATCTGAGGTGGTAGTCTGGATTTGTTTTGCACTTGGCTGGAAATGCAACATGTTTCTTCAACGTGATTATAGGAGAATGAAGAATTAGACTGGAATTTACTGAAACCAGATATTTATGCAACAATTATGGACTTCTTTGCATCTGGCTTACCCCTAGTGACTGAGGAAACGCCTCCAGGAGAAGCAGGTAGCGTTGTGCTGGGTAATCGATGCTTATCTATATTTTATTGGATTTCCTACTTCATTCACATTTGCCTTGATTTCCGAAGTGACCACAATACAGATTTTTAAATGCTTTTATTAGAATATATTAATTATACATAATTGTGGGTGTCAGTATGGCGTTTTTATACGTGTGTGTAATGTGTTTTGATCATAATTGCCCTCTGTTCTCTTTCCTTGTGTCCCTCGCACTCCTGATGGTTTTCTTCCCCTTCCCATCTAGCCCACTTCACTCTCATGCTGTCTAGTGAGTGACTCAGACGAGGCTGTTAGGGCTGCTTACAGGGGTACAGGTGAGACGTTACCTGCTGGAGCTTGGGCACCTCACCAGTGGTCCTTCTTCCTCAGCAACCATGAACTTCTTCAGGTCCTCAAGGAGGGTGGAACCTCATGAGACCCGCCTCCTTCCATGTTCAGGGGCCTGGTCAGTTTTGAAAGTTATTTTTTATTTGATGTGCATGGGTGTTTGCCTTCATCTGTGACTGTGTACTACCATGTGTGCCTGGCCGGAGGAGGCCAGGAGAGGGCGTCAGATCTCCCTGGAAGTGGAGTTACAGACAGTTGTGAGGCACCATGTGGGTGCTGGGAATCAAGCCTGGATCTGCTGGAAGAGCAGCCAGATAGCATTCTACAGCTCTCCACCCATCCTCCAGCTCTTAGATTCCTTCTGCCCCTCCCCAACACTCTGTGATGCTCTCTTTGGAGTCCTGCTGATAAAGATGTCCCATTTAAGACTGACCATCCAGCAGTCACTTGGTCTCAGTACTGACAAGTTACGAGTCTCGGCAGTACCTTCTACCTACGGCATGAAGAAGCTTCTGTGACCAAAGATAGCAGCGCTAACCCGTAGACAGAAACAGGGTTTCTTAAAAAGGAAGCAGGTGAGCACATCGTGTCCTTAGTAAAACAGCTGTAGCTTCACCCAGGGGCCTGGCCTCCCTGTCACAGGTTTTTGACCAGGGACAGCAGCAGAGCTGGCTTCCTCCTATGGAGTTGGCCTCATTCCAGTCAGGGAGCAGTTGATCACCCCATATCAGGCTTGTAACTGTTTCCCAGGGGCACAGCTGGCCTGGCTAGTCGGTGCTCTAGCACATGATCCACAGCTGAGTGAGATGGTTGACGTTCTCTCTCAGCAGCCTACACAGCACTTTGTGGCCCTGTGAGCTAGCCAGCAGGGAGGGAGCTTCCCAGGAGGATCTTACCATCTAGTTCTTGGGATCAGTCAAGAGTGTGGGGTATTTTGAATGCATTTGGCTCAGGAACAATTCTAGATGGGACAAAACTTCGTATATATTGTTTTCTCAAATTGTTTTTGGTTTTTCAAGACAGGGTTTCTCTATGTAGCCATGGCTGTCCTGGAACTCACTCTGTAGACCAGGCTGGCCTTGAACTCACAGAGATCTGTGTGCCTCTGCCTCCCGAGTGCTGGGATTAAAGGCATGTGCCACTGCTGCCCATTGTTTTCTTAAAACTTGTGTGTGTGAACACTGAATCTATCATGTAAAACTAAAATTTTAATTACAAAAAATTTTGAGAATTCAGAAAAATCATATATTAGGCATGAACTTGCTTCCACTTAGATTTAACAGATGTTAGCATTTTCTGGAAGAGGGTGCTGAGAAACAAATAAATGTAAAATTTTTCATAGTTGCTTTAGACCCATTTTTAAATGAAATATTAAGGACACAAACCAGTGTGTGGTGGTGCACACTTATCTCAGCACATTCGAGAGGCAGAGGCAGAAATATTGCTGTAAGTTAATGGCCAGCTTGCTCTATATGGCAAGTTCCAAGCCAACCAAGGCTTTCTATTGAGAGCCTGTTTCAAAAAAATGAAGTAGGGGGAGGAAGAGAGGGAGAAAAGAGAGAGAAAGAAAGAGGTAATGTTCTGTATCTACCCCTCCCTTGCTGCTGAGTGTGAGCTTGGTTGGTTTGTATTTTACTGTGCCAGTAAGCTGAAATGAATGGGTAGAATTGGTATCCATTCTTTTTCTTGTTATTTTTTAGTGTTTTTGAGACAGGATCTTGCTCTGTAGCCCAGGTTGGCCTGAAATTTACAGTCCTGCCTCCTTCTCCATGCTGAAATTATGGGTGTGCATCTCCATACCCAGTTTCTGGGTTTTATTCTTAAACTTCAAGGAAATTGTGTTCTACCACAGCTTGCCTTTCACTGATTATAATCTAATTTATTTGAAGGTCTAATTTATTTCTTTTAAGCACTGTGTTAGTCCATTGGAATGAATAGAGTGCAGTGAATTTGTCCTTTCACTGTGGACATTGCCGGTGCCAGTGTGTTACAAAGGCTGCTGTGGACATCCTGGTGCAGGCGTCTGTGGACTGTTCTTCACTGTGTGAGCTGTTTGTACTGACGTCCATTACAAACACTGCTTCTGTGGAGGGGGATGAGGGGGTTGTAGAGTTTCCTATAGGGAAGCAGCAGCTAATTACTGTGCTCATTAGCAGTGTGTAAGAATTTCTGTTTTCTTAGACTTTGTCATCACTTCATGTCTTTTTTTCTTTCCTTTCTCTTTGTCCCTTTGGTGCTTAGAGACTCTAGAGAGCTTGACCTGCGTTCCACTACCAAGCCAACTCCCACCTTTTTTGCTCCCCCCATCTCACCTCCTGAGACAGGAGCTCTCTGTGTAGCCTTGGCTATCCTGGAACTTAACTGTAGACCAGGCTAGCCTTGAACTCATAGAGATCTGACTGCCTCTACCTCCTGAGTGCTGGAATTAAAGGCATCTGTCATCATTACCTTTGTTTTGCTTTGGTTTTTGAACCAGGGTCTCACTTTGTAGTCCAGGCTGGTCTCCAACTTGCTGTGTAATGTGGACTGGCCTTGAACTTTGAATCCTCTTGTCTCAGTCCACTAAGTGCTAGGTTTTTATGAGTGTGACTACTACCCAGCCAGCTACATTTATTTAAACCAGAATGTCTTAGTTAGGGTTCTATTGCTGTGAAGAGACACCATGACCACAGCAATTCTTATAAAGGAAAACATTTAATTGGGGCTGGCTTACAGTTCAGAGGTTTAGTCTATTATTGTCATGGCAGGGAGCATGGCAGCATGCAGGCAGACATGGTGCTGGAGAGGTAGCTGAGAGTTCTACATCTGGATCAGCAGGCAGCAGGAAGAAAGATATGGACCTGGCTTGAGCATTTAAACCTCAAAGCCCACCCCCAGTGGTGCACTTCCTCCAACAAGGCCACACCTCCTAATAGTGCCACTCCCTATAAGTCTATGGGGCCATTTTCATTCAAACCACCACACAGTATGTTAGGTCTAAAATGGTATCTTCTTACTATCTGTTCGTTTGTTTGTTCCTGCAGTTCCAGGGATTGAACTCAGGGCTGTGCACATCTAGGCAAGTGCTCTACCACTGAGTCAGTCCTCTTTTTACTTTGGAGGCTGTGTCTTACTAGGTTGCCCAGGCTAACAACTATATAGTTCACTCTATAGTCCAGGCAGACCTAACTTACTGTCATCCTGCCTCTGCCTCCTGGGGAGCTGGAATCACAGATCTGTGTCACCAGGCTGGCAGTGTCTTGGTTTAGTGTCATTCTTGTATTGACCCTGATCCTGGGGGTTTCTCTGTCTTGTTTCACTTTATAAGCTTTCCACGTCAGTAGATTTCCTAGTCATTTTCTTTTTTTAAAAGTGAGTCTTACGTCTTTTTTTATATTGATTTAGTAGATTTAAAAAAAATATTCTAGGTATGTTTGGGAGATAGCTCCGTCAAGGGTCTGACTGAGTACAGTCTCCAGAACCCACATCATAAAGTTATAGCGTGGGCACTCGTAATCTCAGCACTGGGGAGGTGGAAACAGGCTCTCTAGGCAGCCATCTTAGCCTACTTGTCTCACTTGTCCATGCACACCCCCACCACACATGTACCCGCACAAACACTGTGTGTGCGCGTGTGCGTGTGTTAGTGTGTGTGTGGGGGTGGTCTGTGTGTGTTCTGGGCTATGAAATAGTTATAACTAATTCTTCCTAATCATGGCTAGAGGCTAAAGGTAGCTCAGTGGTGAAGTACATCCTCAGTATATGCGCGCGCACACACATACACACACACTTACCACAAAGTGAAAAACAAAAGACATATTTAAGGCCAGGTAGTGGTGGCCGCACGCCTTTTATCCCAACACTTGGGAGGCAAAGGCAGGTAGATCTTTGTGAGTTCGAGGCCAGCCTGATCTACAGAGTGAGTTCCAGGACAGCCAGGACAGCTACACTGTCTAAAACAAAACAAAACAAAACAAAACAAAGAGCAAGTTAACTATGCCTACCAAAAATAAAAATACACAAAATTTGGGCTTGGGGTTTAGTTCAGAGGTAGAGCCTTTGTCTAGCAAACACAAAACCCTGTGTTCAGTCCCCAGTACCTCAAAAAGAAAGAAAGAAACCACAAGCTGACTGGCTCAAATATTCCATCAGAAGGAATTTATCTCATTAGTGTGCTTAGAAGCAAGGATGTTGCTCAGGGTTAGATACTAAAACAGTCCAAAAGCCGCCAGCAAGGCAAAGCTCTACCAAGATCTCTTCATAATGAGCCTATTTTCATGTACTGATGGAAAGACTTTCAGGGGACTCTAGGCGTGAAGTGTGGATCAGGTAAAGCCTGATCTCACCTGTGTAAATTTACACATGGAAATGTACACGTGCTTGGAGGAAGCCCTGTACTCAGTAGTAAGGGGATGGGGAGGGCAGCTTAGGACTGCTGCTCTAAGAGACCTGAACTTCATCGTATTTTATTTCTTTATGAAAATGGACTGAAAGGTTAGTACAGCTTAATATACTACTTATGAGGTTGCTAGGAATTTAATATTTATTACAGAACAGCATGGAATCTCAATTTTTTTTACAGATAAATACATTTCTTGAAAAAAGATTTACGTATTAGATACAGACATTGGTAAAACTTACATACAGCTTTGCAAAATTCAAGCAGTGGCCAAGGATATAGCTCAGTGGTAGAGTACGTGCTCCATGTGCAAGGCCAGAGGTTCCTCCCAACACCACACACATACGCACTCACACACACAGACATGATAAAGCAAAACCAAAACGAAACACCATTCTTGGCTCAGATTTGTAAAGTATTTAGAGGTTTCCAGAAGGCCTACATCTGTATTTGATACAGTTATCTTGAAAAATGACTAAGTTGAGAAGCTGAAGATTAAAAAGTTACTTCCTAAGTAGCTGTGCCTCTCCATCTCCCAGTTTCAGTGAAGTCAGATGACACAGTTCTGTGCTGCTCTTTGGTCCTTGAGAATGTTAGTTTGTTCCTCACAGGCCCCTCCCTCCCTCACCTCAGCCCCCACATGATCAGGTTTCACTGTAGGATTTATTCCCTGTTTTACTGAATATTAAGTGACCATTTTTCCTTGGTCTTTCTTTTGTGAACCACATGAGCCATGTCTCCTTACCAAGTTTTGTGTTCTATGTTTTTGTTTTTGTTTTTTTCTTTTGCTATGTTTTGGATTTTGAGACAAGGTCTTGCTAAATCAAGCTAGCCTGGAGCGCACTGTAGACTAGGCTGGCCTTGAATTTCTGTGATCCTTCTGTATCTGTTTGAGTGCTACCGTGCCAGGCTGTGCTTTTATGTGAAAAGCCTTCTGTTTTAATGCTTATATAACTGCAAAATCGTTACTCTTGATTTTTTCCAGTTTCTGAAGAAGATGATGAAGTTGTGGCAATGATTAAAGAACTGTTGGATACTAGAATACGGTATGTGTTAAAACCTCCTAACGCCCTCCCCTCCCCCTCGCCGAAATCCAGTACTGCAGAGACAGCTCTCATTAAAGCTGCAGGCTTTCACAGGAAATTGGAGCAGGGCTACAGATAAATAGTCAGTGTAAACCAGCCTAGGTCATCACCTCAACTGAACTGAAAGCCCGTGCCTCTGTATTCAGTCACATCTTTAAAACTCACAGTCGAGAGGAATTTTCCTGTACGCGTGTAGGAAAGAACTTCATATTCGTGAGCATTGTGAAGAGACTAGCACCCATGTAGCAACTGCCCAAATAAGAAGAAAGACAGGAGCCAGGCATGGTGACACTCACCTGTAGTCCTAGGGAAGCAGAGGCGGGAGGAGCTCTGGGAGTTTTTAGGCCAGCATGGTACACACAGTGAGACTTTGTCTCAAACACAAAACAAAAAATAGAAAAACAAGGATAAAGACAAGACTAGTGGACAGCCTGTCTCCACTTTTCTCACAGCAGACGAGAAAGTCCAGACTTTGAGAAAATGTTTTCTTCTTTAGGTATTTTAAGAAACAATTTAGAAATTTAATAATAAGAGGCTGGCTAAGTGACAGAGTGTAGTGTCGCATGCCTTTAATCCCAGCACTCAGGAGGCAGAAGCAGGTGGATCTCTGAGTCTGAGGCCAGTCTGGTCTACAGAGTGAGTTCCGGAACATCAGGGCTACATAGAGAGACCCTCTTTCAAAAGACAAACAAACAAACCAACAAACAAACCTACTGGTTTTACCTTGAAACTGAACAAAGAGAAACTGAAGTAGATTCTTAATACTGTAGATATTGCAATTGGTGTTTAAGAGAGGTGATTCAAATGTGAAAGAAAATAAATGAAAGGATGAGAATTCCTGCAAGAAGAGGAATCTGTGAGGAAAGAAGAGTATAGAACTAAAAATACAGTAAGTGAGGAACTCATCAGCTCCCTTTCCTGTGAGCCCTGACCCAGCTGCAGAGGAGACTGGTGTTAGAACGTAGAAGAGCAGTAAAGCCCAGATTGAAGCACATGGAAAGGGGGAGTTTGGGGCAAGAAAAAAAGCACAAGGCTTCGTGCATGCAGAAAAGCACGTCTAGTGTCCTAAGGGTTAATTGTATAGAAGCAAGAAAAATGACCTAAATAGAAGGTGAGTGTGAACAGAAGTGTTCTGAGTCTTGACATTATTTGAGACATGGTAAAAGTAATCATTTGTAGTAGAGTCAAAAATATGAAGTAAGTATGTTGGAGGTGAGGCGAGCCGTGAAACATTATATATATAACAAACAGCTGTGTAGAAAAGAGGACAGACAAAAGAGTGCTTGGTCAGTGCAAAAGAATGCAGATTGGAAACAAATGGCTAGATGATAATATGCTTGAAGATTTGGCAGATACATTTAAAGGTACGTAGAATGGCTAACACTGGATGAAGTTGTCAAAATGTGAGAAAGCCAACTACATGCGCCTTATAAGGGTTGCACTGCTTCAATATAAGGACAGAAATATTGGAAATGAGAAGCTGGAGAAAGGCACGGCATTGAGACGGTGAGGAGAGGAGAGCTACTGAAGGCACACAGACACCAGAAGACAGTGTACCCGACAGCTGTCAATCACCACACAGTGAGAATACTTGCTACCCAGGTCATATTCGGATCATCTAATAGCACAGATTCAAAATAAATGAAGACTATTTGACAGAGATAAAAAGAGACACAAATAACCCACAGTTAAATGAGGAAATTAACACCTAGCAAAGCACAAAAAGTAATTGGGCAAGAGAGAGTTAAAACTTATTATTTTTATTTACTTATTTTCAAGACAAGGTCTCACTATGTAGCCCTGGCTGGCCTGAAACTAGGTATATATGCACCAGATAGATCTCTGACTCAAGAGTTCCATTTGCCTCTGCCTTCTGATTACTAGAATTAAAGGCATAAACCACCATTCCCAGGCTAAGATAGAGTTTTGAACACGTGATTAACAATTGACTAAATGTTGACATATGTATAATGTACTCGGCAAGAATGAAATATAAATTTAATGTGTACATGGATCGTGTACTAAAGTAGCTTGTATGCATGTTCATAAAGCAGCTCTTATCTAGTTTCAGAGTTAAATTCATTGAGAATACCAGGTTTTGTTATTTGGTTCTGGGGGTTAATCCAGGGTCTTGAGCACTTCATAAGCATGTACTCTACAACTGAGCCTCTCCCCCATCCTGGGAATACTGTTTCCTGACTACAGTGGAACTGAGTGCTTTTCAGAATGGCTTATGGTTAGGCTGGGGTTGTAGTTCAGTGATAGAGTGTTAAGAATACCAAAGGCTGAAGTAGGGTGTGGTGGGGTGGAGTGGGGTGGGGTAGGATGGGGTGACAATCAGTATTAGTCTAAGTCAACACAGAAATCATGGTGGATACTTAAAAGGGGATAATATGGGGCCTGTGGGATAGGTCACTGGGTTAAGTTACTGTTGCCAAGTCTGGTGACCTGAGTTTCATCTCCGAGACCCACACGGTAGATTGAGAAGACTGACTCCTGAAAGTTGACCTGTGGTCTTCATAGGCACACAGCAGTATATACGTACCCCCAGAACAAATAAATACAATAAATCAACTTAATTAATGTCTGCATGACCTTGGCTAGGCAGGTTTGTTTTGTTTGCTTTTATTCACGAGGATACAAGAAAATTGGGAAAGCCAAGGAAAAGACAAATTAGGCACTAGTAAAATTATGCCTTTCTCATGAAAAGGCAGAATAGAAGATTTTATAGTTGAGCCGGGCGTTGGTGGCGCACGCCTTTAATCCCAGCACTCGGGAGGCAGAGCCAGGCGGATCTCTGTGAGTTCGAGGCTAGCCTGGTCTCCCAAGCGAGTTCCAGGAAAGGCGCAAAGCTACACAGAGAAACCCTGTCTCGAAAAACCAAAAAAAAAAAAAAAAAGAAGATTTTATAGTTGAATAGGGCTTATGAGATGGCTTAGTGGATGAAGGTACCTGCTGCTAAGCTTGGCAACCCAAGTTCGTGGTTTGTTTTTTTTTTTTTTAAGATTTTATTTAATTTTATTTTATGGGCCTTGATGTTTTGTCTTCATTCATGTCTGTGTGAGGGAGTTGGGTCCTGGAACTGGAGTTACTAGATAGTTGTGAGCTGCCATGTGGGTGCTAGGAATTAAACCCGGGTCCTCTGGAAGAGCAGCAAGTGCTCTTAACCCTTGAGCCATCTCTCCAGCCCTGGCAACCCAAATTCTATTCCAGAACCCACATGATAGAAGTAGAGAGCCAACTCCTACATTGTCCTCAGCTTCCACATGCATGCTGTGGTGCATGTGTGCAAGCACACACACATACACAGAACAAATATCAAAATAAGAGGGCCGAAGAGATGGCTCAGTGGTTAAGAATACTCACTGCTCTTATAAAGGAGCCAGATTCAGTTGCCAGCATCCACATGGTGGCGCACAACCACCTGTAACACTAATTCTAGGGGGTCTGATGCCCTCTTCTATCCTCCAAGGGCTCCTGCACCTATGTGGTGCACATACATATACTCAGGCACACACACTTACACATAAATACCTTTTTTAAAAGATTTTGTAGTGTGTATGATGGCATATATAAGAACTACAAGTAGACAAGGAAAAAGTAAAATAAAGGCTGGAGCAAGAACATGGCAAAAGACAGTGACCAGACAGCCACTAACTATGGAAGAGTGAAGAGTGTGCAGCCTTCTAACTCATTATAAACTGTCACTTCAAATCCAGCAGGCGGGTTCATCCATTTTGATTGACACCAGTGGCTGGTGAGAACAGGAAGCAGTGGAGTGCTCACCTGGTCTGGGGGGCATGTAAGGGTGGGTAAATCTAGGGAAATGTTTGCTATTGTTTAAATCTAAGTAGTTAAAGTTTTGTTGAGCGGGTTCTCACCCTGTAATTTAGGCTGGCTTGGAACTGAGTTTGTAGCCTAGTCTAGCCTTGAACTCATGGCAGTCCTCCTGCTTCAGCCTTTCAGTGCTCGGATTACAGTACAGGAGCCTCCGCTCCTGGCTTATACTCAGAGTCCTGCTCCAGGAGTTTTGCCCTCAGGTATATGCCCAGTCATAATACCTATCCACACCAAAAGATGCACAGATGACTCTTCACAGCCACATCATGGGTGTAAGTCGAATACCTATCAACAGCAGGATGGGAAGTCAACCTGCCATATTAGTGTGGTGGGACACTGTGCAGCTGTGAGATGGGTAGGCTCTTATCTTTCCCAACAAGACTGAGTCATACAGACAGGAAAGCAGCTGGATACACACGACTGGTTTAAAATTAGAAACCAGGGCAATGAGGGCGCTCAGCAGGCAAGTCCCTTGCTGTCAAGCCTGCTGCCCTGAGTTCCATCCCCAGAACCTACATGGAGAAGGAGGTGACTCTGGAAGGTTTCACCTGACCGCACATAGACCGCGCGCGCGCACACAGATTGATAAAATTTTAATTGAATTTAATCGAAGTTACGGGGCTGGGGAGATAGCCAAGACGGTGAAGTGTTTGTCATGTCAGCATGGGGTCCTGGGTTCAGTCCCCAGAACCCACCTTAAGAGAGCTGGGTATGGGATGTGTGCTTGTGAGCCCTGTGCTTGGGGCAGAAATGACTTAGCCTAGTAAATGGGTTCCTGTTCAGTGAGAGACCCTTCCTCAAAAACCAAGGTGGGTAGTGCCTAAGGAACAGCACTCAAAGTTGACTTCTGGCCTCTGCACTACATACACATACTCATGAACCCCGATCCATGAACTACACACACACACACACACACACACACACACACACACACACACACCCCAATGAACTATCTTAATCTTCTCCATTGAAGGCATGCATCTGTTGTTTTAAATATGTTCTAAATGTCTTGTGGCCTCAGGCCTACTGTGCAGGAGGATGGGGGTGACGTGATCTACAGAGGCTTTGAAGATGGCATCGTGCGGCTGAAGCTCCAGGGCTCCTGTACCAGCTGCCCCAGCTCCATCATCACCCTGAAAAGCGGGATTCAGAACATGTTGCAGTTTTATATTCCAGAAGTGGAAGGTGTAGAGCAGGTAGGTAACACTGTGGCAGTTTGGGTTTAATGGTGAGGGGGACCAAGTCTATAACCTGTCTTTACTTGGGAAAGCTCCATAGGTGGTTCTGTTCTGATTGCAGTTGTTAGGAAGGGATTAAAAACACCATGCAATTATATATAGATGAATATAAGAGTGGAGAAACTCGTGTAATTTACCAACTTCTTATTCTTCCCTTACTCTACTCCCAACACCATTTTTTCTTTTAAGATAGGTCTTTGTGTGCCGGGCAGTGGTGGTGCACGCCTTTAATCCCAGCACTTGGGAGGCAGAACCAGGCAGATCTCTGAGTTCAAGGCCAGCCTGGTCTACAGAGCGGGATCTAGGACAGGACTCCAAAGCTACACAGAGAAACCCTGTTTCAAAAACAAAACAAAACAAAACAAAACAAACAAACAAAAAACAATAACAAAAGATAGGTCTTGTGTAATCCAAGATGACCTTGAACTCCCTATGTAGCTGAGGATGGCCTTGAACTCCTGCCCCGCCCCCCCAAGTGCTGGGATTGTAGATGTGTGCCACCACACCTAGCCTTTATCAAAAATTGTTATTACATTTGTGTGTGTACATGTTCATGCTTGTGTATGTGGGTGTGCACACTGCTGTGCATGTACAGGGAGAGGATAACTTGTGGAATTGGTTCTCTCCTTCACTTTCTGTGCATTACTGGGATAGAATCAGGTCATCAGCCTTGGCAGCAAGGCTCATACCCCTGAGCCATCTTGCTAGTCCCAGTTTTTGTTTAGTGAGACAGAATTTCTCTCTAAAATCTAGACTGGCCTGGAGCTTGCTATGTACTCCAGGTTGGCCTGAAACTCATAATCCTCCTGCCTCAGCCTCCTGGAAGCTGGAATTAACAGGCATGCGCCACCAAGGAAATGTTGTACAGTGAAAGTTGTACACAGTTTGGCTTTGGCTGTAGCATGTTGGAATTTTTTATCTCTAAGTGTGTAAGGTTGTCATGGTGACTGACTGCAGGGATGCTAGCTAAGAAACAGGGCCTTAAAGGAAAGGCTGTCAAGGAGGAGACAGTTATGGAGGCTAGAGATTTGAGAAACTTCGTGAGTGATTCTGTGGCTTTAGAAGGTGTCTTCTTCCAGTTGCCTGGAGAATCACTTATCTCTGAGCAGTATTAAAGGCTGGCCTTTGGTCCAGTACAAGTTCTCATTAGTTCTCTGCTGGTGCAAAGCTCTGTGTGTCAGCACTGTGTATATGCATGGGCCTCCTAAAAGACTGTACCTTGTGTTTCTCTGCAGCAGCTCTGCTGGGTCACAAGTGTCATTTGCACACTGACAATGAACAAGTTCTTGGGACTCTTACTCCAAATTTAGGAATGATTCTGCCTAAATAGGACTTGATTTACAAAATTCTTTGCATTAGATATTGCTGAAATTTAAATATTAAATATTCTTTTAAAGTGAAATAGCCATTTTAAGTTAACCTCAAAGAGAAACTAAGAGGAGAGAATTCCTCTGTTCAGTATCTCTCTTTAGAACCCATCCAGTGGCCATTTTAGTTTCTGTCGTGTTTGCTTTAAGTTTTGAGATAGATGAAGTTTTGCTCTGCTGCCTGCCTAGTCTTGAGCTCCTGGGCTAGAGTGATTCTGCCACAGCCTGCAGGTAGCTGGGACTTCTGTGCCACTGTGCCCTGCTCATCAAGATTTGTTTTTACATCATTACTCCCCTCCTCCTTCATCCCTGGTGCCTTTTGAAAAAAAAAAAATAGTATTAGTTGGGGGCCAGTAGAGTAACAAAGAGGAAGCATTTTTATTCACATGTCCAGGTGGGTACAGAATTGACTGGTTACAAACTTTAATTGCCATGTAATTGTAGTAGGTGTGGTAAGGAGAGAAACACTCCATAGTTTTCTATAACCCTTCCTTTTCAGAGGTGTTGGCCTTTATTATCCAATAACTCATCAGTCCACAGAAGGACTAGTCTTTTCTTTTTTCCCTTTAAGTATTATTCCTTACCATTTTTCTTCCCTGAAAGTCTTTGTATTTCTTTAGGTTTAAAATAATTTTTATTTGAGTAAAATCAAATAGTTTATGGTATTTTTTTCTATTTTTAATTCCCCTTTTTAAAAAAAATACTCTTTCACTGGGTGTTGGTGGTGCACACTAGCCTGGAACTCATAGAGATTTGTCTACCTCTGTCTCCTGGGAACTAGAGATAAAGGCATGTGTCTTCATGCCCTGTTGAAAATTTTTAAATTACATTTATTTTATTTATCATGTTCATGTATGTATGTATACACACCACAGTGCACAAGAGGAACCTTGAAATTAAACCAACCTACAGAAGTTCATTCTCTTCTTCACCATGTTGGGCATGGGATCCAACTCAGGTCTCAGACCCAGCAGCAAAATCTTTATCTTGGAGCCATCTTTCTGCTGCCCCTGTTGGTTTTCTGAGGCAAGGTCTCAAGTTGTCTAGACTAACTTGCTGTGTAATTGAACCTGGCCTTGAACTCTGGATGCTGTGATTATAGGCATGCACTATCACAACTGTCAGGATTCATTTTTTGATTAATTATGTTTACAAGAATAATTTAGTTAAACTTACTTCAAAAAGAGGATGCTTTTAAGAACATGGCAAGATGGTTAGACAGGTGAAAGCACCCACTGTGCAAGCCTGGCACCCCAGGTCCCATCTTTGAACCACTAAAGGTGACAGGAGAGAGCTGACTCCAGAAAGTTGTCCTCCGACCTCCACATGCACAAGGCATGCCCACCACCCCCATCATACACCCCCATCACACACCCCCATCACACCACCCCATCACACACACACCCATCACCCTACCACACCACCCCATCACACCACTCCATCACACACACCCATCACACACACACCTATCACACTACCCCATCACACCCCATCACACTCCATCACACACACCCCCATCACAAACACACACACACATACACACACACACACACACACATACACACACACACACACCCATCACACCACCCCATCACACCACTCCATCACACTACCCCATCATACCACCCCATCACACACACCTTCATCACATCACCCCTATCACACCACCCCATCACACCACCCCATCACACACCCCCATCACACACCTTCATCACACCATCCCCATCACACACACCTCCATCACACACACCCCCATCACACACACCT
>CABHPP010132524.1:21615-33460 GCA_902168425.1 Peromyscus attwateri
ACACACCTCCATCACACACACCCCCATCACACACACCTCCATCACACCACCCCCATCACACCCCCACCCCCACCACATACACCCACACACAATTTTCTAAAAAGATAAAAATAAGTTACATTACTCTTTTCACTGAAGAATTGGAGCCAGTCATTTTCAGTCTGCCCAGCTGAGACTCTGCTGCCAGAGGCCTCTCTTTTGAGACAAGGAAAGGGGTCTAGTTCTTTTATACATATTTAATTACTTGTATTATCTTAGGATCCCAGACTGAATCCTGTGCTTGGGCTGTTAATGGCTTTATTACTGTTGGAGTGCTGTGCATTGTCATAGGCTATTTTAAGCAGGCAAGTGATGTTCAAATCAGGAAAACAAGTTTCTAACCCTTTTCTTAACTCTTGAATTCTCTTTGTTTTCTGGCTTTAGGTGATGGATGATGAATCAGATGAAAAAGAAGCAAATTCACCTTAAATATCTGCATTTTCCTTGGCTGCAACCTTTGGACTTAATTGTACGGAGCCTGTAATGATCTCTGCTATGGAAGTTGATTAATAAAATGTTTCCTTCCTCCAGATGATATAAATATCATTTGCTTCACCTCACAAGTTATTTATACCACCCTGAGTCATCACTCACACACGTGGTTTTTATCTAGGGATATTTTTATTTTTACTCCTCATCTCTTCTGGTTCTTCCTTTGCATGCTATGTGAAGCAACTTAAAATACGGTTCCCATTTAACTCATTTGCCTTTTTATATGCAGAAATAAATAGAAAGAATGCTTTTTAAATATCCTAAAATGACTTAGATTTTCCTATGAAATATCCAAAATTATTTTTTACTGCAGTTTTTAGTTTATTAAAAAAATAAATAAAATAAATAAAGCTGGGCGGTGGTGGCACACATCTTTAATCTCAGCACTTGGTAGGCAGAGGCAGGCAGATCTCTGTGAGTTTGAGGCCAGCCTGGGCTACAGAGTGAGTTCCAGGAAAGGTGCCAAAGCTATACAGAGAAACCCTGTCTCAAAACCCCCCCCCCCAAAAAAAAAGAAGAAAAAAAAGAAAGAAAGCACTCAATAATTCTGGTTTAAAAAGATAGCTGTTGAGTAGCCCGGTGTGGGAGCCTGCAATGCCATGAGAGCACAAAGAGCGGTCCCATGAGTGCAGACATGGGGAAGGAGAGCAGGCTAAGCCCAGAGCAGCCCGTGGAAAGCTCAGCTCATGAGGCCCTGGCTCCCTGTGTGAGCCTCTTATCAGAAATTCTCAATTACTGAACTCCAACAGGTGGAGAGAGATCATAGAGCCCTTGGTCAGCAGTTTTACTGGTTTGTGATTTGTGGCAGGCTGCCAAGTGTCTGCCTTGAAATTAAACAAATTGATACGTATTTTCCAATTAATTGGATCTAGAAAATAAAGTCAATGGGTTGAAACAGTTGTTCTGTTAGTGGTTGACTTATAAGGAGTAATTTAATCAAGTAATAGTTTTTATTGTTGTGCCTGGTATGATGAATGCCTGTCATCCCAGTGTTCCAGGGGTAGAGACAGCGGGATCAGAGGGTTCAGGTCTGTGTGTGCTATATAAAACCTTGTCTCAAAGAAAGCAAAACAATGGTAAAAAACACTAATTAGTGTGTTTAGCTACAATAAAAATAGAAACAAAAATTTCCCAGAAATATATAAGCTTTTGTTACGTGAATATAATTGAAAATGCTTTATAAAGGCCAGGTTCAGGTCTAGTGAAGGCAGGAGGAGCCCAAGTTCAAGAGAAAGATGGGACAGAGCAAGGGAGAAAGAAAGAGTAAAATGCTGAGGATACTGTACTGATAGGATGTTTGCCTAAAAATAAAGCCCTAGGCTTGATTCCCCAGCACAGAAAACAGGAAATTTAGGACAACTTAGAAGTTATGTGAAACTAAGATTCTTGGTTAATAGCAAGATAGGTTCTGAAATTTCTTGCTAATGGTATAGGGTAAAGTGCTCTGTAGAATGCTTGTGGACTTTTTTCACTAAGCATTTCATTTGAAATGCTGGGTAGAGGGTCTGGATATAAGGTCCTGTGGGGATAATTATGCAAAAATAGTAAATTCCCACTGATGGTTCACTGTGAATAGCACCTTATAGTTAGAAACTTACTAAATACCAGTAGGTAGGTAATTATTGCCCTCTTTTAATAGGTGAGATGGTGGAGGTACAAGGTAGACATTTTTCATTGCCATGTGCACAGTCCCCACCTTGGTCTGCTTTCAGAGTTCCGGACCCTCATCACAGAGGGAGGAGGCATTAGTGCTTCTTGGTGGGTAAGGTTCTTCCCGGCCTTTATTCAATGCAGAGCCACAGTAGACCAGAGCAGTAGTGTGTGCATGTGGGTATGTTTTACCACTGAATGTGAAGCTCCTACTCTGCAGTGGGAGTCTACCTCTGTTGTTGGAAACTCCTGCTTTCTACTGCACTTCTGCACATCAGAGTTACCTGTGATATCTCACTGGTTCACAGGCTGTCCACAAACCACTTTTTGAAGCTCCAGGGAGGAGTTATTTTATCCTTGTCTCCTTACATTTCTAGTGGTCTTTCAGCTCTTGGCAGCTCTCTGGATAGCCCACATGCAACAGGACAGAAATGGCAGAGTAAAGATAGGACAGCTGGTCTCCTGGTTTTCTGTGTATTAAGTTCCTTCTTAGCAAAACGAAAACTCTTCTAGCATCTGCCTCCTGGAGGAGAAAAAGGAAGTAAATTCTGCTTGTAATTGGGAGTGAGCACCCATTGCCCTAGAATGACGAGGAGCAGTCAGGCCATGTCTACCTAAGATAGTAGACAGCCTTTGTGGCCTCTTGCTCTTTTTTTTTTTCTCATTCTTTTAGCAGCATTTCCCCTTTTCCTCTGGAAAACTGAGCTGTCAATCACTATTTCCCAACCCTCCTTTTCACAGGAATAGAGTACCTGACTCTCACATTGACCTAGAACCCTCACCTAGAAGGCAGGAGGGGAGGAACCTCAGTCTTGGAGTGGAAGCTGCAGATGTGGTTCCAGAACTGAGGTCATTTCTCTGCCTTCAAGGTTATCGGTGACAGTTCTACAGTAATGACTGTGGTTTCTATATAGATGTGACCAAAGATGTTTGTGACCGAAGATGCCTTTCACACTTAATTTTAGCTAATAAATCCTCCTCTTCCTCCAGTTTAAATAGGTTTCTGTTGTCATTTATAAAGTTAAAAAAAAAAAAAGACACATTCAGTTTTGGGAAAAACCAATAAAATTATTGGTTTCCCAGAATGTGCTTATATATACACGTAAAATCTGCAGCGAGAGATCATGTGCACATACAGTTACAAATAGCTACGGAGCCTGGCTAATTCCCAGTCTAAAGGATGGAGCTGAGCTGGAGACTCAGGGGAGAGCAGATGTTCAGGTCTGAAGCCTGGCTGCTCCCAAGACTTGCTTAGGGAGTTAGGTCTTTTGTTCTAGTAGGGCCTTCAACTGTTGGAGGAAGTCTACCCCCAGCTGTCTGCTCTAAGTCCACTGAATGAAATGTTCATCTCATTCAAAGCATCCTTCCAGAGTCATCTAGAATATTTAACTAAATAACTATATGATGGCCCAGCTAGGTTGATACATACAATTAACCATTTCAAGTCCAGCCCTTGTCCATCTTTATGAATCTCTCTAAATCATAATCTTCAAATAGAGCCACAACAAGATCAAACTTCCACCCAACTCGGTATGCACAGCTGAAACTCAAGCTCCAGAAGAGGATGCCAAGTCCTTCCGTGATTGTCTGGAGCCTGAGTGCTATAATGTAAAGTTAACAAAGCTTTATACTAATGTAGACATAACCTTATGTTACCTGTAGGAGATATGAGTGAAGAAAACTTACTTGAGTATAAACATGTATATGCATGTATACACACACACACATTTATAAGGAAGAAGCATGACAGTTATGGTTCTCATCTAACTGGTCACATGCTTTGTGGCTGGTATTTACTCCTATTACCCAGCTCAGATTTCCTTTGCCTTCAGCAAACAACTCAGATGGGTGTGGTCTTGACCTGCTGAGGCAACCCCAACCTTCTTCCTTGCACTGTGCCCTATTAGCAGTCCTGTCTGGATTGCATTGTTGTAATTTCCCGTTGACATTAATCATAGGCGATGGGAAATGAAACAGATGTCCCCCTTCCGGATGCCTTCCTTCTTAGTTTTGTGAGATAGTAGTCCAATTTCTGCATGATAGGATCTTTCATTCTGCCTGACACCGTAACTCCCTTTGCCTTTTCTGCCTACTGATTTAGAGGCATGAGCAGCCCAGAGCAGCAGGGTGGCAGTCACCTTCTGAGCCAACAGAATCACTGTTGTGTGTTCCCATACAAATTTTCCTTCCTTTGGGACTAAGACCTCCAGATCAACAGAGCATAAGGAAGCAGAAATTTTGCTTGTGTGTCACTAGGGATAATGGTTATTAATCATACCCAAATGGAGCCCCTTTTCTGGACCTTTGAGCCTTGGCTGTGGTAGAAAGTATCACATACTAGGCACAGACAGCCTTCAAGGCCCCTTGCCTTGGCCTATTATTGAAAACACTAGAGGCCCAGCCCCTGTTGCTTTCTCCCAGGGTCTGTGGAAGAATCTAACAACCAGCTGGGCATCTAATCTGAGGGGTGTCAAATGAATCTAAGCACTGAGTTCTTTAGTCATTGACTTTATTCCTCTCAGTCAATTCTATCTACACAGCTTCTTTTCTGTTCTCATTCTTAGCTCCTCTCAGTCCTTCCTGCTCTCAGTCCCTCCTGCTGTTCTCTCATCTCTACCTAGTTCTTTCCATCTCCGTTCCCCTCTTCATTGCCCTCTTGCATATGTGTGTGTGTGTGTGTGTGTGTGTGTGTGTGCATGTGCGTGTGCGTGTGCCTCTGTGTGTGTGTGTGTGTGTGTGTGTGTGTGTGTGTGTGTGTCCGTCCATTCATTAACAAGTTGTTAGTAAAAACTACAAAGTAAACTCTCAGAGGCAAGTATTCTGATAAGAGTCACACTTGGCAAAAGACTTGGTCAGCTTAATTGGTGACTGACAACAGCTGTAGTTTGTAAAAAGTTCTGGCTATATCTTAAAGGGATAGCCACAAGGGTTACAAGGGAAGAAATTAAACCAATGAGAGATTTAAGGAAAAGGCAAAGAATATATGTGCTATTTTATGTGATTAATAGTATCCAGACATGGTTAGTCAGTTAACAGCCTTTTTCTATTAATCACCTGAATCTCAGGACCTATACATAATTAGTCTACTAAGCCTAAAATCTTGCATTAAAAAAAAAAAAAACTGGTGTAGAAATAAATACAAAGTGTTAATTTTTTTTGTTTTGTTTTGTTTTTCAAGACAGGGTCTCTCTGTGTGGTTTTGGTGCCTGTCCTGGGTCTTGCTCTGTAGACCAGGCTGGCCTCGAACTCACAGAGATCCGCCTGGCTATGCCTCCCAAGTGCTGGGATTAAAGGTGTGCAACACCACCACCCAGCTTGTTTCTTGACTCAGAGTGGGGAGGTGCTGGTAGAAGAAGCTTAGGGCAACATAGGTGCTATTGATCTCTAGAAGGACTAAGATATACCAAGGCCAGACACCTGCAATATCACTTCTAGTTCGATATAATTCTTCTGAGGAGTTTTGACCCAACAAGGCCAGGCACCTGCAATTCTACTCTGTGAAAGTTCTACGAGGACACTTTGTCTGGCCAATATTTACCTTGCTAGTGGCTAAGGATGGAGAACAAGACCTCAAAGTTCTACAGTCCATATGGAAAAATAGACCTAGTATGAAGCATATTTTAGTATGTTTCTCTTCATAAAAGTTGTACAGTTAAATAAGAAACCATCTTCTAGACTATCCACAATTATGTGTGCCCGTGAGATTGAGATGCAGTTATGAGATTACATGTACACATAACGTGGAGATGCATGGTAGATGGGGAGAATCATAGCTGTTATTGCACCAGAAGTTTACAACAAGAGACAGCCAGTTCATTCAAAAGGCAGTAATTCCATAACGCCTTGCGTGACGGTTTCTTCCAACAGAACCCTTGGTTCTGGTAGGTTGACCTGAGCACTAGTTGTCACCTGCTGTATACTCCCATGGTCTTTTGCTACCAGCAGCTTTCAATAGCCTATCAGGGAATTCCCTCTGATTCTGTAAGTAGTCTTCAAAAGTGATTCCACCATTCTGCCAAACCAGCTGCTTCATGTGGGAACACAGCTCAGTGAAGTCAATGAGCCAGGCCCACTGTTGCCCTGCAGTTGTGAGAAGAGTTCACTGCTCAAAGTGCTGCTGTGTGTCAATATGGTGGTTGTCAATCTGTGGGTGGGTGGGAGTTTTACAGGAAGTGTGGTATGTGAAGAAGGCAAATCTGGAGTGTTAACTCCACTACTAAAACACCATGACTTCCATGATGAAAGGACCAGTGCCATCTTAAAGGCTCAGTGGGCACCCAGAAGTGTTTGCAGCCAGGTCAGCCAGGAAAGGTGGCAGGCTGTGTTTCTGAGCCCATGGTAGTCCCTGTCCATGCCACAGTCATTTTGTGCATGAGCTCATCTGGCAATAAGAGAGTGTTTGGGAAAGAGGCTGCCTGCTATCCTCAGAGAAAGTCATCTTTCCTGCTTTGTTAGAGGTGTCCTAGGCTGAGACTGCAGGGGAGCCACCATGTGGGGCACATCTTTACATTTTGTGGCCCATCAGCAATGTCTGCCTACATGTTTCTTCCCCAGACATCTTGCCTCCAATTTTCCAATCCTGTTTCTTCCCAGACCATGGCCATCTAGCTAAATCATCGGCTGTAGGCTATGAAAGCCCCCAAGTTTTGCTCCCTGGGAGAATTCTCTCCCCACTGTTCTTCAGGAAGGGTCTGTCTTGCTGGGCATGTCTATTATGGGGTGGTGTTTGCTTGTCAGGCAGAACTATGTGCAAGCCAGTCTTCTCTTCCTCATTTGTTCACGGTCTACTCCCTTCATGGGGTGTTCATGCTGAGCGAGAGAAGGCAGGACTCTGATGGGGACCACACAGGTGTATAGTCTACTTTATGTGACTTGTGCCTTTGGGGCTGCTTGTGTGATTTCATGTGGCAATGGAGGGCTGCCGCACATGCCAAACATTACAGCTCAGTGGGTCAGGTAGCACCTGGTGCATGTGGGGAAAGGGCTGCGTGCTTAGTAACTGTGAGTGAGCCCAGCAGTAGGTTAAAAGATGTTTCCCAAGAGGAGAGTTATGGACTGGAGACTCAGCAGCTAAGAGCACTGGCTGCTCTTCCAGAGAATCTGGTTTCGATTCCCAGAATCCATGTGGTGGCTCACAATCATCTGTATAGTTCCAACTTCTGGGAAACCAGTTCCACCTGCAAGCCTCCACAGGTACTGCACTCAGATGGTGCACAGACATACATGCAGGCAAAAGATCTGTGGTAGTGTGAATGTAATTGGCCACCCCTAAATTCATAGAGAAAGGCACTATTAGGAGGTGTGGCATTGTTGAAGTAGGTGTAGCCTCGTTGGAGGAAGTGTGTCACTGTGGGGGCGGGCTTTGAGGTCTCTTTTTGCACAAGCTTCCCTCAGTGTGACTTTCAGTCCACTTCCTGTTGCCTTCTGATCAAGATGTAGCCTGTACCATGTCTGCCTGCATGCTGCCATGCTCCCTACCATGATGCTAATGGACTGAACCTCTGAAACTATAAGCTACCACCTCAGTTAAATGTCTTCCTTTGTAGGAGTTGCTGTGGTCATAGTATCTTTTCACAGCAATAGAAACCCTAACTAAGATAACACCCATACGTATAAAATAGAAATAAATACTTCTTATAATATATATTTTGTTCTTCTAAGGTTAGGAATATGGCTCACTGGTTGTGGTGATGTGAATGAGAATGGCCCCCATAGGCTCATATGTTTGAATGGTTGGTCTCCAGTTGGTAGAACTGTTTGAGAAGGATTAGGAGGTGTGGCATTGTTGGAGGAGGTGTGTCAGTGGAGGTGGGCTTTGAAGTTTCAAAAGCCCACACCAGGTCATCTTGATTTTTCTCACTACTTCCTGCCTGTGGATCAGGATGCAAACTCTCAGCTACTGGTCCAGTGCTGTGCCATGCCTGCCTACCTACCACCACACTCTCCACCACGATGACGGTGAAGTACTCTCTGAAACTGTAAGTAAGCCCCCAATTAAATGCTTTCCTTTAAAAGTTACCGTGGTCATGATGTTTCATCATAGCAAGAGAACAATAACTAAGACAGAAGTAAAAGAAAAACAAAATTTACCAAAGACTTTATTCCTCGATGGCTGGGGATATGGTTCACTGGTAAAGCTTTTTTTTCTTCATAGTTCAGTTTTTCTTATTTTTGGAGAGAGGGTCTTTCATATAACCCAAGCAACATGGTGCCTCTAAGTCACCATTTAGTTGAGGATAGCCTAAGTTGATCCTGCTTCTAGCTTCTGAGTGCTAGAATTACAAGCTTGCACCACAACATCCATTGTATGTCATCCTGGGAATCTAACCCAGGGTTAGGGGCATGCTAGCCAAGTGCTCTCCCTATCAAGCTACATCTGCAGCCTAGGGTCTGGCTTTTTTTTTCATGAAGGAGAGTTAGTCAAGAACACCAAAGCCCAAGTCAGCATCCTACTCTAGGAATCTTTTATTTGTGCCTGCTGCTTCTCAGCAGGACCTCCTGCTGCTTCTCAGCAGGACCTCCTGGTGCCAGCTGCTGGCAGTCCCCACAGTATGTGTGAGACGTGCTCACGGTGGTCAAGACCTTTGCCAAGTTTCTACTTTTACACTGCTTCCTAGATGAGGGCATTGATCTTCTCTTCTGTGATGGTTACCTCATTGTCATGAAAGATGAGGGTAGAGGCAGGGGGTCCTAGAGAGGAGGCCATGGTAAGGGCATGGCAGGACTGATTCTGCCAGGCATGACTAAGTGCCATATGAAGTGAAGACCTCACCTGTCACTGCTTTAGTTTTCTCAACAGGATCAAGCTACCAGATGGCAGCTGGGGAAATTTTTTGTTTTCCTTTTGAATGATTTTTTTAAAATGCAGATGTAAAGAACTAAATGTGGTAGTGTATACTTGTAATCCCAGCACTAGGGTGATGGAAGTAGAAAGGTCTCCAGTTCCTGGGCTATGTAGGGAGACACTGTCTCAAAAAGAAAACGACACAAAAAGTGCCGGGGACCAGCCTCAGCAGTTTCGGGGGTCCGAAGGACGGGATACTTGGAAGGTGCAGTAACGACTCAGAGACAGAGTTCGTGCAAGTTGACAGGTCACTTCCGGCTTCTGCAGTTGCTAAGTAGCCTTTTTGTTATAGCTTCTTTAGCTTTTGCTTTTGCCTTGGGAACCTCAGTCTTTTATTATCATGAGCAAGGGGAAACAGAAAGAAAAGGGGGAATCACCCAATACAAAATGTTCTCATGATTCCAAAGGTTATTCTTAGAAAATCACCAATATATTCTTCATCATCTTTTACTAAACACAGGAACTATCCCAGATTAACACAAAATCAAGCGTAATTTATTTTTATTATTAATGATTATACAATCATCTGAGCACTTGACCCAGAGGCTAGCAACATGCAATTTCGCAAAAAATGTAAAAATAAGAACAGTGGTTAATATACCAGACAGTCATTTCCTTCTCATACAGCCTACTCCGACCTCAAGACCCCTGTAGCCCAAGTTCCTCCTCAGCCCTCTGTAAACACCAAGCCCCATGACTGGTGGGCCACAATGACCTCAGACAAGAAATCTGTCCCTGCAAGTCAGCAACTTTTGTCCTTCTATATCCCAACAATTCCAAGGAAGACCTGATCCAATTTTCAGTGCTTCCATGAAAGGAAGCTCCCCTTTCCTGGCAGCTCTTTTCAATCTAGGAACCCAATAAAAATTGCAGCAATCACTCCAACCATTGCCACATTGTCTCCACACTCCTTCAGGAGGAGTCAAAATGTCTGGATTAAAGTTGCCATCTCCCTTTCTAGGTGGAGGCCACTATTTTTTTTCCTATTCTAGGTTCCCACACTTCCCATTTGTCATCCCCTCTATATGTTACTCCATCCACAGTCTTCAGCCAACACCCCTTAGGGTCTCAAGTTTTACACAATGTCCTTGGAATATCCTCAGAAACTGAATTATTCATCATGGCCAATTTAAATCCAGTGTGCTGATATACATCATACCATGTGCTATAGTTGACCACACATTCGGTACAGTTTATCCAAGCCTGAAAAGCTTCCCCAGGCTACAGGTTCTTTCCCATGACCTGCATAACTGCCTTGACCCCAGCCTGGATGATTACCTCTGTATAATTTCCCATGAAATTTACTTCACTCCTTTCCTGTATCACAGAAGTCACCATTGATCTAAGAACACAGAACATGAAGATCAGATAGAAGAAAAAGACCAGCATTACAAGAAGTAATTATATGGAGGAGAGCATGACATGTGCATTCCATATAGCATGACCTCGGGACACGTAGGCATTTTTGACTTGGCCCTCTAGAGGCATGCTAAGCAGAAGATCCGGAGGGGAACACAAGGAGGGTTGATGGTCTACAATCTCGGGTCCCTCATCTCCAATCTCTGCTGGTAGCACGTCAGGCATCTTATATGCCGTCCCTGGCAAAAAATAAATAAATAAATAAATAAAAATAATAAAAAATAAAAAAATAAAAAATTTTGAAGCTCGAGACGGTTTGAGACTGTTTTTATAATCTCAGAGAACTTCTTGGGGCTCAGGGTAGCTGGATTACAAGGTGCTGGAAGTGTTTAGCAGGGGGTGAACACTGACAAGGCTGCTGGAGGACTGGGGTCTGGAGACCTGTACGCTGCTTCTGTGCGGGGCTTAACTTTGTGGGGCAGGTACCCTGCCTGGAGCAGGGAGATGTGATCGGGTCTGTATTTGAAGGGCTGTTCTGGCGAGAAGGTCTGCAGATTAAGATGGGTAGTAGTGGAGCCAAAGGGGCCCAGTCCAGGGGTCTTTCTTCAACTGACTACTGCTGGTGGTGGTGGTGGTGGTGGTGGTGGTGTGTGTGTGTAGGTAATGGTGGAACCTAGGAGAGGACACTGTGGAACCCTGGAGCTGGAGTTACAGGCATTGTGAGCCACCTCACTTGGGTGCTGGGAGCTGAACTCTGGTCCTTTGGAAGGACAGTAAGCACTCCAAATCTCTGAGTTGTCTCTCCAGCCTGGTGTGTTTTGAGACAGGGTCTCAGGCTGGTCTGGAGCTTTCTTTACTGTCAGGGATGACCATAAACTCTGACACTTTACCTCAGCCTGAGTTCTAGTCTTAACTTAGTGTTTTCCTTCTCACAGGCCTCAGGCGGAGTTTGTGTTTTTCCTTTGCTGTTTACCGCCATCCTTTTTACCCACCGGGTGAGATTTTCTACATCATTTCCTGAAATCCCAAACACATGTATCCTATCACCTGGGTTTTCATTCTACACACTGATACTTTTAGTGCTCTTTATTGGAATTTGGATAAGGGGTAGTAAAAATCACAGATGAGGAAGGTTAAAAATCTGAGAGCTATTTATATGATGGTTCATCTGAAACATTTTTATATTTGTCTCTGCGTGTGTGTGTGTGTGTGTGTGTGTGTGTGTGTGTGTGTGCACAGGTGTGTGCCAAGGCACTAGTAAGGAAGACCGGGGATTAAGCTTGGGGAGTCAGTTCTCTCCTTCCACCATATGGATCCTGGGGATAGAACTCAGGTCATCAGGCTTGGTAGCACGTGCCTTTGCCAACTAAGCTACCTCACGGACTCCCTTTCTTTAGACTCAGTAACCTGGAGCTCTGGTGACCTCCAGCCTGTCAGACTGCACTGTAGGGCCACAGCAGG
>CABHPP010132525.1:0-41380 GCA_902168425.1 Peromyscus attwateri
CTCGCTTGGGAGACCAGGCTGGCCTCGAACTCACAGAGATCCGCCTGGCTCTGCCTCCCGAGTGCTGGGATTAAAGGCGTGCACCACCACTGCCCGGCTCTTCATGATGTTTTACAACCCTTAAAACTTCTAAACAAACTGGGTGGTGGTGGCACATGCCTTTAATTCCAGCACTGGGGAGGCAGAGCCAGGCGGATCTCTGTGAGTTTGAAGCCAGCTTGGTCTACATATTGAGATCCAGGACAGGCTCCAAAACTACACAGAGAAACCCTGTCTCAAAAAAAAAAAAAAAAACCAACAAAACAAACAAACAAGACTCCTAAACAACCAAGGGAGGGAAGTTTTATCATCCAGATATTCATAAGAAAAACAAGACATCAACAAGTCGTGTTCAAGGTTATTAACTGCGTAGTGTTTATAGGATGATAAACCAGGTCAGCTGACCCCACTCTTCCATCGCCACACAAGGAGACAGTTCCACCTGTTGCTTCCTGGTGAACTCCTCCACACTCCTGAAAGATACTTTACTTTTCTTGTTATTTATTTATGTATGTAGAGGCAGAGTCTCACGCTATAACCCAGGCTAGCCTGGAACTCACTTTGTAGCTTGGGCTGGACTCATACTTGTGGCAATCCTCCTGCCTCAACCCTCTCTGCCTACTACAATTACAGGTAGTTACCACCATCCTCAGCTGGGAAGAGCTGTCTGCTGAGGACCTGAGTGTGGATCTGGAAAAGGCCAGGTGCAGCATACAGCAGCAGCCTGTGCTTGTATCCCAGCTCCAGAGACAGGAAGATCCCTGGGGCTTGCGGGCCAGACAGTCTAGTAGGTTACTTAAAGAGAAAAATAAATGCATTAAGAAAAAACAAGCTGGGGGTCGGCCGGAAATGGGCCACCCCCTTGCCCTTCAGTTAACTTCACGTGGAACCCGGTACTAAACCATTTGTAAATGACCTGCTTCCGGGTCTCACATGCCAGAACAGCTCCCTCGCTGTGATCTATTGAAAGTCAGCCCTTGACACAAGGGTTTGTCTAAAAAGAAAAAAATCAGTTGGGTAGTGGTAGCATACGCCTTTAATCCCAGCACTCAGGAGTCAGAGGCAGGCAGATCTTTGAGTTCGAGGCCAGCTTGGTCTACAGAGTGAGTCCCAAGGCAGCTGGGGCTACAAAGAGAAACCCTGTCTTGAAAAAGAAAAAGCAAGTTAAGGCCAGTGAGATGCCTCGGCTGGCAAAGGCTACCGAGCCTGAGACCCAGAGTTCAATCCTCGGAACCCACACGATGGAAGGAGAGACTCAGTGCTGGAGAACCCTGCCTTCTGCACGATGGAGAGCCCTCCTTGGCCTCCACACAATGAACACACTCACTCACAATAAACAAACAAACAAACAAAGTAAATAATAAAGAAATGTAACTTTAAAAAATGAAAGAAAAACCCTTCATTCAAAAGATACTACATAGTGCCGTACAAATTTTAAAACTTAATACTTGGTTTTATTAAGTGGTGGCGTATACTTGTAATCCCAGCACTTGGGAGGCAGAGGCAGGAGGATCTCCATGAATTCAAGGGCAGCCTGGTCTACAGAGCGAGTTCCAGGACAGCCACGGCTACACAGAGAAACCCTGTCTGGAGAAACTTTAAAAAAAAAGTGTAAAAAACCCTTAATATTTTATCCATTATTACCACGTGTGGACGTATTGCATATGATGGGGGACGATATGCGTCATGGCTTGGATGTGGGTGTCAGGTGACAACTTGCAGAATTTGGTTCTTTCCTTCCTCCGTGGGCTGCAAGGATCAACTCACATCATCAGGCTTGCTTAGCGAGCACTTTTACCCAGTGAACCATCCCACTGGCCCTGGCTGTGAATTTTGTTGTTTTATTTGGATATTCTGTCCTTTTAGAAAAGTAGATGGATATTTAGGTGTATTTTGTGTATTAGATGGCAGGGAAGATGGAATGGCAAGGTATAATAAGATTGGTGTCACCTGTAATCCCAGCATGCAACAGGCTAAGGCAGGAATGATCACCAGTCCAGGGCCAGCCTGGCCTACATAGCAAAATTCTGTCTCAAAAGATAAATGAAGCCAGCTGTGGTAGCGTATAACTTTAATCCCATCACTCAGGGATCAGAGGCAGGCAGATCTCTATGAATTAGCTTGGTCTATATGAAAAGTTCATGAGTTCATGACTAAACAGTGAGACCCTGCCCCCCTCAAAAAAATGGTGCTGGAGAGATGGTTCAGTAATTATGAGCACTGGCTGCTCTTGCAGAAAACCCAGGTTCAATTCCCAGCATCCACATGGCTGCTCACTTGTTACTCTAGTTCCAGGGGGTCTGATGGCTCTTCTGAACTTCATGGGATCCTGAATATACACAGGCCAAACACACACGTAAAATTAAACAAATAAATATAAACATATAAATAAGTAAAAGATGAGGCACCAATAATGAACAGTAGCCCAGAGCGCAATCTATAAACACTTCAAGTTATACCTCAGAAGAGGGCAAGTGCTCATCTCAGAGTGTTGACTGTGGGAAACCCACAGAGTGCTCAGTGGGAGCATCCAGAAGCAAGCTAAACTCTGCAAGTCAAAGACCTTCGGGGAATTGAAACGGGAACCAGGACGTGTGGAATGGGTTACCCCAGGCTTCAGTGTCGGCTGTAAGATGGTCTTTATCTCACCTTACTCTGGTTACGAGTTCACAAACACACTTGCGTCCCAGGCCATGAGCCAGCTATGATGGCTCGTGTTTGTGAATAAACAGTTTTTATTCTCAAACCCAATATTGGATACTGGGAAGGTTTTTGTTACCTTGTATAAGTTTTTTTTTTTAATGTAGCCCAGTCAATTGCATTTTATATGATTTTTAAAAGGTTTATTTATTTAAGTTTTGTTTTGATTTTTAAAAGATTTATTTAAAATTTTGTTTTCATTTTATGTGTATGGATGTTTTGCCTACTACCTGCAGTGCCTGTAGAGGCCAGAAGAGGGCGTTGGATCCCCTGGAGCTGGCACAGTTGTGAACCATCAAGTGGGTGGTGTGCCTTGAACTCAGGTCCTCTGGAAGAGCAGCACGTGCTCTTCTTAACTGCTAGCCATCTCTCCAGCTCCTGCCTTATATGAGTTTTAAATAGACTTCATTTGAAAAGAAAAACGAATTTGCAAGCTTTAAACTAGGATTTGTCATTTGTCAAACTAGGACTAGAAGCAGTGAACTTCAGGCCTTCCGTGATTTCGAAACTGCTGTAGGAAGCCATAAAACTCTTGGTTACAGACTGAGTTTGAGGTCACCAGGGGATACACAAGACCCTGTCCCTAAATAAATAAGTCTCAGTACTGGACCAACAAAATGTCCTAACCAGCAGACAGTCAGTCATGGAGACTTGAGCAGTCTCAAAAAAGAAGCTAGAAGTGAGCCCAAGGAGGCTGAGCTCAGTCTTGGCAATGTGCCCCCTCTGCAGTTAAACATCCTTGAGGCTGTAGGTCAGCTGCTCCACTCTGTCAAAAACTTAGGTGCCAAGATATTTCCCCCACACGTGCACTATAGGAAGGATCTGCATCCTAAGAGACCTCGGCTTCACTGTGGTTCATTTACACTGTGGCTTTAAAGCCCTCCCCTTGCCGCTCTAGAGGATCATGAAAAAAATACACAAAAGGAGATCTGGTCTACCATGATACAGAAGAGACGTTTACTAAATGTTAGATATTTCAAAAGCTAGGCATATAGGCTCATACCATAACTGCAGTACCAAGGGGTTTCGATGCCTCTGGCTTCCTCAAGCACCTACACTCACCTGCACACACAGAGCTAAAAATAATATAAATCTTAATGTTTTTGAAGTTGAGAATATAGGCATAAAAGGAATAGAGGGGCTGAGGATGCGCTCAGTTGGCAGCCATTTAGCTGATACTTTTTTTTTTTTTCTAGATAATAAGTTTCCCCACTGGTGCAGTAAGCCGGATCAAGCCAAATTACAGGCTTATTGAGAACAAAGCAACTCCCGGTGGGTTCACTGGTCTCAGAAAACAGGCCAGAGAAGTCATGCCCTGGAGCTAAGGCAGGGAGGTTTTATAGATCTTGGGTGAGGGGTGATGACATGCCGACCAGGAGCTGGGACTGTCCCCAAGTATGGCCAAAGGTAAGCCCAGGGCAGGCACTTGGGTGGGCTGGTCATGTCAGGAAGGTGGGTTGCACCGGCTGCCAGAAATGAGGAACTGGGCTTTGGGTGCCATTCCTTTTCAGAGACTTTTAGTGCAGGCAGGGCTGGGGGAAGTAGGGCAGATGGGGTTTCCCAGCTTGTGCAGGGGCAAGCTGGAAGCACCAATCGAACATTAGCTAGCACATAGGAATCCTGGGTTTGATCCCTGGCACTGCATACACTAGGTGTGATGGTCCGTGCCTACAATCCCAGCACTTGGGCGGTGGAGGTGGCCTATACCTGTAATCCCAGGACTGAGGAGGTAGAGGGCAGGTGAATCAGGAGTTCAAGACCAGATCCTAAAACACAGCAAGTTCAAGACCAGTCTAGGGTACTTGAGACCTTGTCTCAAAGAAAAACTCACCACCACCAAAGGCAGTTTTTCCATTGCGAAGCCTGCCTGCTTTCTTAACTCAGAAGAGTAACTGTCCCAGCCCACACTTTAATCCCAGCATTTGGAAGGTGGAGGCAGGTGGATCTCTGTGAGTTCCAAGCCATCCTAGTCTACATAGTGAATCCCAGGACAGCCAGAGCAGCATAGTGAGACCTTGTGGAAGGGGAGGAGGGAGGAGAGGAGGATGGAAAAGAAGGGGAGAGGGGGGAGGAGAGGGAGGAGGGGGAGAGGAGTGTAACTTTCCTCTCCCATTTCCGGCGCTTTGAGTACCCATCCACACCACAAGCATGCTTGCTTGCCCTGACACTCCGGGCTGCCTCACTGGTTTGGTAAAGACACCTGCTCCCTTCCTTTCTACAGCTGCTTCTAGACCTCCATCGCTGACCCTAACTCCAAAGCCACAGTGATTCCCTTCCCCGCAGTTGCTAAGAGTCACAGCTTGCCCACCCTGTTATTTTTCTCTCCAACGCTAATAAGACGGTCCTGGAGCCACTGTCTGGAGACCTAAGAACTCACAAAAGGAAAACCTGACTTCCCAACAACGTGCTCACTCCCACTAAATTCTGCAGAAAGCCACTCAGGGCCACGGTGTTCTCTGCTGCACACCCACAGCGCTAGAAAGTCCCCGGAGAGAAACAGACACTGCCATGCTAAGGTCTGCCCAGCGGCTCGCAGCCGCCTTGGCCTTGACCAAGCCCTTGTCCCGGCCCTACATCCCGCGGTGTCCGGGCGCCACCACTTACCTGCAGGGCCACCCGAAGCCCCGCTTCATAGACCTGGGCAGCACACAGATCATGAGCGGTGACCTGGAGGCGTGGGGCTGCGGATGCCCTGGATGGCTCTGCTGGGTTTCTACAAACCCAGCCAGCAGGGGCTGATCCGCTGTGATGTCTTCCTGCCGGCGCCTCCTCCCTATTTACAAGCACTTCACCTCCGAGGACTGAGATTATAGCTCCCTGACCGAGGACCTGCGCACCTGGGCCACTGCAGGCAAGGTGGATTAGCTCACCCTGCGCAGGTGGAAGAGGGCTGGCATTGCAGGGCCTTCCCGCAGGGAAGTGCATCAAGTAGCTTTTCAAGAGGAGACACGGCTGTGTGCAGAGCCCCCCAAAGTGTGACCCCATACCCCACACCGGGAGCAGAAGTCATCCTGAGGTGCTAGGCCCTGGGTTTCTACCCCTCGGAGATCACTGTGACCTGAGGGATGGGGAGGACCGAACTCAGGACGTGGGAGCTTGTGGAGACCAAGCCTGCTCGGGGTGGAGCCGTCCAGAAGCGGGCAGCTGTGGCGATGCCTTCTGGAGAACAGCAGAGATAGCCATGTCATTTGAAGCACAAGGGGCTGTCTCCCACGTCCCACCCACGAACAGGACCCGTATGTTTGTGGAAAAGTCACTCATATTAAAGCATTACTGTTTATTTAACACACCAAAATATTTACTGGGAACACTGTCTGAGGATTGTTTTGTTTTGTTTTGTTTTTGTTTTTTGAGACAGGGTCTCTCTGTGTAGCCCTGGCTGTCCTGGATCTCATTCTGTAGACCAGGCTGGCCTCGAACTCATAGAAATCCGCCTGCTGGGATTAAAGGCGTGCGCCACCACCGCCCGGCGGAGGATGTATTTTTCAACAGGAACACAACAACAAACCCCATACGATAGCATGTTTACAAGCCTAAAGAACTTCTGAATCCACCTGTCAAAGTAACCAATTGTTACCAGTCACTAATGGGCAAAACACACTTCTCCTGAGAAGTACATGACCCAGCCTGCGGGCGGGCGGCCACTTCAGCTATGCCGAGGAACACAGGTAAGCGGTTAGCGTCAGGCTAAGATAAGTAGTTCCCTTAGTATGTGCTGTTTCTCGTGTTGGGAACATAAACTCGGACATTAAATGTATTGTTTAAAAATGCAGGCGCTGGCGAGGTAGTTCAGTGGGTAAGAGCACCCGGGCCCTTGCAGAGGACCTGGGTTTGATCCCCCGCACCCACATGGGGGCTCACAGTTGTCTGTGGCTCCGGGGAATTTGGCACCTTTTCCTCTGACCTCCAAGGGCACTCCCACCCCACGCAGACATAAATAAAACACAAATTATTTTTATTTATTTATTTATTTATTTATTTATTTTTGGTTTTTCGAGACAGGGTTTCTCTGTGTAGTTTTGGTGCCTGTCCTGGATCTCGCTCTGTAGACCAGGCTGGCCTCGAACTCAGATAGACTGTGAGTGCCGGGACTAAAAGCATGCGCCACCACTGCCCAGCAAATTCTTTTTTTTTTTTAATTAAAATTAAAATTAACTGCAAGAAGACCACTAAACTCATTCATCTCTGTAAAAATCTCTAACTGCCTCACTGTAATA
The DNA here is from genome assembly GCA_902168425.1 of Peromyscus attwateri. NCBI lineage: Eukaryota > Metazoa > Chordata > Mammalia > Rodentia > Cricetidae > Peromyscus > Peromyscus attwateri. Next base: position 6,957 of record CABHPP010132525.1, read on the forward strand.
AATCTCATAGTTACCAAGTTACTAGTCAGAAAAACTAATTAAGAACTCCAACTAAAACAGATTACAGGGGTTGGGGATTTAGCTCAGTGGTAGAGCGCTTGCCTAGCAAACGCAAGGCCCTGGGTTCGATCCTCAGCTCAAACAAAAAAAAACAGATTACATTCATTTTTAAATATTTTATTATTGTTATTATTATTATTGTTGTTGTTATTTTGGTTCTTTGAGGCAGGGTTTCACTGTGTAGCCCTGGCCTCGAACTCACAGAGATCCACCTGCCTCTGCCTCCCGAGTGCTGGGATTAAAGGCATGCACCACCACCGTCCCGGCTTTAAAAAAATTCTGTTTTCATTTTTTTTGGGGGGGCGGGGGGAAAGGGTCTCTTTGTGTAACCCTGGCCGGCCTGGAAACTCTGTGTGGAGCAAGTTGGCCTATGAATTCAGAGTCTCTTCCCTGCGCCTCCTGAGCGCTGGGATTTTTTTTTTTTCACTTTTTTGTTGTTTTGTTTTGTTTTGTTTGTTTTGTATTGTTTTTCAAGACAAGGTTTCTCTGTGTAGCTTTGGCGCCTTCCCTGGAACTCACTCTGTAGCCCAGGCTGGCCTCGAACTCACAGATATTTGCCTGCCTCTGCCTCCCAGGTGTTGGGATTAAAGACATGTGCCACCACCACCCGGCTTGTTTTGTTTTGTTTTGTTTTGTTTTGTGAGATAGGGTTTCTCTGTGTAGCTTTGGAGCCTGTCCTGTATATCACTTGGTAGACCAGGCAGGCTTGGAACTCACAGAGATCCACCTGTCTCTGCCTCCCGAGTGCTGGGATTAAAGGTGTGCATCACCTGACAGGCCACGTTCATCTCTCCTTAAAACTTTGTCTTCATGGGCTGGAGAGATGACTCAGAGGTTAAGAGCACTGGCTGCTCTTTCAGAGGTCCTAAGTTCAATTCCCAGCAACCACATGGTGGTTCACAGCCATCTATAATGAGGTGCCCTCTTCTGGCCTGCAAGCAGACTTACAGACAGAACACTGTATACATAATAAATAAATCTTGCCCGGCGGTGGTGGCGCGCGCCTTTAATCCCAGCACTGGGGAGGCAGAGCCAGGCGAATCTCTGTGAGTTCGAGGCTAGCCTGGGCTACCAAGTGAGTTCCAGGAAAGGTGCAAAGCTACACAGAGAAACCCTGTCTCAAAAAAAACCAAAAATAAATAAATAAATAAATAAATAAATAAATAAATAAATCTCAAAAAAACCTTAGTCTTCAAGGAGTCCTGAGAGATGGCTCAGTGGGTAAGGGCGCTTGTAAATCCTAGAGGGTAGAGAGAGGGCTCTGTGGTTAGGGCTGGAAATGGTGCCCAGCATCAAACTGGGTGACTCACAGCCACCTGTAACTCACACACATATCTTGCAAAGAAAATAAATCTTTTAAAAAGAGAAAGAGGGGGCTGGAGAGATGGCTCAGCGGTTAAGAGCACTGGCTGCTCTTCCAGAGGTCCTGAGTTCAATTCCCAGCAACAACCATCTATAATTCGATCTGGTCCTCGCTTCTGGTATGTAGGCAGAATACTGTATACATAATAAATAAATATTTTAAAAAAAAAGAAAAAGAAAGAAAGAAAGAAGGAAGAGAAAGTAAAAAAAATGAGAAGAAAAAGTGGAAGACTGAAAAATTAAGAAGAAATAAAAGGATGGGAGGGAGGCTGGGGAGGGGAGAGGATGGGAGGGAGGCTGGGGAGGGAAGAAGCAGCTGCCTGTTATCCCGGAGCTCCACCTCGGCGCTTCCCATTGGTTGGAGGAGGGCACATGACCTCTGCCAACAGCTTGTTGGAGCGCATGCTTCTGAGCAGTTAGGGCTGGAGCCTCGGGCTGCAGCAGGGTCAGGGCCAAGGTGAGGAGGCCTTGAGAGCCCCCACTGAGCGGTGTAAAATCCCAAGCTGCTTCTCAGAGGAGCTCTGGCCTTGGGAGCCTGGGGCCGAGGCCCCCTCCAGCCAGTAGCCATTTTTAAAACAAAACTTACTTGCATGTCTGTCTGTCTGTGCACTGCTATGTGTGTGCCTGGTGCCTGTGGAGGCCAGAAGATGATGTCGGATCCCCAGGAACTGGAGCTGGAGTTATATATGGCTGTGAGCTGCATCTGGGTGCTCGGAATTGAACCTGGATCTTCTGAAAGAGCAGTCGGTTCTCTTAACCGCTGAGACATCCCTCCAGCCTCTACAGCCACAATTTATATGCCTTTCCCCCTATTCCTGAAGCATTTGGGAGTTCTTTATCGACATTTATTCTTTACAAGGTCCCCAAAGTACTCATGAATCGTTAACACGCTGTGTTGCTTAAAAGCAATCTAGACACTTACATGGCTTGACCTATACCCTATTTCGTAGGAAGGGAAGAAGAAATAAACACAGTTGCATCACACACACACACACACACACACACTTTGTAAAGGCATGGAGGTGCCTTTACAAAGTCCATGGCTCCCTGAAACACTTCTGTTCTCACAGGTCACAGTCGGCTTTCTCAGCCTGAGGAGAACAACACTGACCAGAACCAGCCAGAAGAAATCCAGTCAGTAACCATGCAGCTGAGACAAATTGGGGACAGTGTCCATCGCAGGATGATTCAAGAGGTGAGACCACAGTGTACCCAGCGGGGCCTGTCAGGTTGGAGGGAGAGAGGGAGAGACAGAAAAATGGCTGCCAGGTAGCCAGGGTGCCCAGGAATGATCCGAACTCATGGATTAATGATGTGTAGGTCACCAAACACTATACCTACAAGCTATGACCCTGGGGCAAAGCCAGCCTGTGGTCTCATACCTGTACCTCACACTGTGGTCCGAGGACAGTTGGCACAGCATCTCTGGGCAAGCTGATGTGCCATGACTCAGGCCACAGCCGGCACCGACAGCGGATGCGTCTCTTCATGTATTCTGGGGGGAATCTGTGAGGCTCCCTCTTCTCCAGTGACTCTGGCCGGTGTCAGTGAGAGATACTAAGGGACACTAGGGTGGACTGACGGGTACTGTTTGGGACCCTGGGGGTGACAGAGCCCACGGCAAGCGTAGTGTTCTCCTAGAAGCTCCTGCAGAGTGTTGGACTCCACTGTTCTCTAGCTGCCTAGTCTTTTTGAACATCAATTTCTTTTTTTTTTTTTCTTTTTTTTACCCCCCCCCCCTTTATTTTTTAAGACAGAGTTTCTCTATGTAACAGCCCTGGCTGTCCTAGAACTCACTATGCAGCCCAGGCTGGCCTCGAACTCACAGAGATCTGACTCCCGCCTGGCCTGTTCTGTGCTTCTTAAAATATTTTTGATTTTGCCATTTTGTTCTACCTGTTTATTTTATATAGTCCCTGTGACCTCCAAATCTAGGCCATGTAATTTCTCCACATACAGTTTTAAGATGCCACACTTGGAAGCCAGGTGTGGTGGCTCAGACCTGTCACCCTAGCGCTCGGAGGCAGAGGCAGGAAGATCGGAAGTCTAAGGCCATCCTCAGCTATACACAGAGTTTGAGGCTAGCCTGGGCTACTTGAGATCCTGTCTCTAACAAAACAAAACAACCCCAGTGGCAGCACACTTCCGCTTCTTAACTTAATGGGGATCTTTGTACCTCTGTAGGTCCTTCCTGGGTGCTGGAAACTGTCCCTCTGGGAACACAGGGTCTTTATTTAACCAGATTAGTCTGATTGGGACATTGCATTGTTCCCTGGGACCTGAGTTGTGTAGTAATGCAGCAGAGAATTTAGAGTTTATTCCATTCCATGTGCTCCTCTCTGAGAGATTTCCCAGCAGCAGGTGAGTTACAGCAGCGCCAGCTGGGTGTGAGTGGCAAAACGGTGATTTATAGACCGTTTCTAGTGCCCCAGGGTTTTTCTCACGGCCACACCAGAGGGACAGGCATTCAATTTTTCTAAGTGATGTCAGCTACAGAAAGGGTCAAAATCCCGTTTTTCAGTTACTGACAGAATGGAGTCCATATTCCTTATTCTGTGGCTGGTGGCTGTCCCTTAACTGAGCTGGTCACTTGAATGATCTCCTATCATGCAGGCGCTCCTGTGGTGTGCTACTTAAACACAGAGGAGTTACAGCCTTGATCAAAAGGGACCAAAGTGTGACCTCACTGAATTTCGGAAGGAGCCGAAGAGTAAATGAAGTGTGTAATTAGATAGTAGGAAGAGTCTGGGAGCAAAAGACAGAAGGGAAGGGAGACAGAGCTTTAGGAGTGACACCTGCTGGGGGCTGGAGGGATGGCTCAGTGGTTAACACTGCCTGCTCTTCCAGAGGACCCGGGTTCCATTCACAGCACCCTTGATCAGCTCACTCGTGCAGTTAGTTTCAGGTGCTCTGCCGCCCTCTTCTGGCCTCAGTGGGAATTACATGCAAGTGCTGCGCAGAGGTCCTTGTGGACAGAATACCTTTAAGAGCCGGCAAAATACTCATACAGGCTCTGGAGAGCTGGCGATTAAGAGACTGTACTGCTCTTCCAGAGGACCTGAATTCAATACTCAGAACCCACATGAGGTGCTCACAACCACCTGTGACTTCAGCTCCAGGGGCATTCAATAACCTTTGACCTCTGTGGTACCTGCACTCACATGCACACCCCCTCATACATAGACATAGTAACAATTACAAATATCACCATGCATACAAATAAAACCATGCATACACACATAAGCAATATATATATATATATAAATAAATAAATATATGTGTGTATATATGGGTGGGTATACACACACACACACACACCACACACACACACACACACACACACACACTTATTTATTTTGAGACAGGGTTTTTCCAGACCTGGCCATCCTGGCTGACACTTGATCTGTAGACCAGGCTGGCCTCAAACTCACAGAGGTCTGCCTGCCTCTGCCTCCCAAGTACTGGGGTTAAAGGCGTGCGCCGCCGCCGCCGCCGCCGCCGCCGCCGCCACCACCACCTGGCTAAAAAATAAATCTTAAAAAGAAAGAGAGAGGCTTCAAGAAGAATGAAGGGCAGATTCACTGATAAGCTGTAAGACTTTCTAAGAGTTTAGGGTGGGGGCTGTGCAGGCCACTGAGCCCCTGAGGCAGGAGTGGTCCATCTCTGAAGAACGGCCAGGAGGCCAGTGAGTCTGGCCTTGAAGGAAGAGAAAGCAGTTGAAGCTGGTGGTGTACACAGACAGCCATAGCACTCGGGAGGCAGGGGCAGGGAGATCACATGACCTAGTGTGGAGAGTGAGCTACAGGGTAGCCATGGAGACATAGGGAGACCCTGTCTCAAAAGCCAAAAGCCAACCTCAAATAAAAACGTGGCCAGAGAGAGGTGACAGCAGATCATAAGGGTCCCTGATGTCACCTGAAGGGCTTGTCCCCTCCCCCATACACACTGGGGGTCGAACCCAGGGTCTCACAAATGCCAGGCAGGTGCCCTATGACCAGGCTGTATTCCTAGCTCTTTTCTTTCATTTTCTTTCTTTCTTTTTTTCTTTTCTTTTTGGTTTTTCAAGACAGGGTTTCTTGCTGGGCGGTGGTGGCACACGCCTTTAATCCCAGCACTCGGGAGGCAGAGGCAGGAGAATCTCTGTGAGTTCAAGGCCAGCCTGGGCTACCAAGTGAGTTCCAGGAAAGACGCAAAGCTACACAGAGAAACCCTGTCTCAAAAAAAACCAAAAAAAAATAAATGAAAAAAAAAAAAGAAAAAGAAAAAAACAAAGACAGGGTTTCTCTGTGTAGCCCTGGCTGTCCTGGAACTTGCTCTGTAGGCCAGGCTAGCCCACTCAGAGATCCACTGGTCTCTGCCTCCCCAGTCTGTCACCGTGCTCAGCTAACTCTTTGCTTTTCCTTTGGGAGACTGTCTTAGTTAGGATTTCTCTTGCTGTGACGAGACACCATGACCACAACAACTTCTTATCAAGGAAAAGGATTTAATTGGGGTAGCTTATATTTCCAGAGGTTGATCTGTTAGCATCATGGTTCTTCATGGTTCTACGAGGTGCTGGAGAAGGAGCTGAGAGTGCTACTACATCTTAACCTGCAGGCAACAGGAAGTGGTCTGAGACACTGGGCGTGGCTTGAGCGTATATGAGACCTCAGAGCCCACCCTCACAGTGACACACTTCCTCCAGCAAGGCCACACCTAATCCAAAGCCACACTTCCTAATAGTGCCACTCCCCATGAGTTTGTGGGGGCCAATTACATTCCGACCACTACAGGGATGGGGTCTGTCTAGCCCAGGAGTCCCTGAAACCTACTGCTCCTCTGGTCCTAACCTTTCCTGGAGGTGACAAGTGTGTGAAGCCGTATCTCATGCTTCTCCCACAGACACAGTGCCCGGGCCCTTCCTCCCACCCAGCTTTGCCTGGATTTGCCCCTCCTCCTCACTCAGCTATGTCTTTCTGGTCCCGGGTGCCCCAGACGGGGCTTGGTTGCTTCTCTGAGACCACCCGGAAGGGTTCTGGGATGCCCCCGAAGCCAGAGGAATGGGGTCCTGTGCCTGAAGAGTGCCCTGATGGTCAGGATGGGAATGTGCCCCAAGGGTTGCGGTGGACATGAACATATGGGAGCCGGTTCATCATCCCACTCACGTGCTTACAACTGGGCTGCGTTGAATGAATGAATATTTTGTATTGTGTCAAATTTTTAATTCTTGACTTTTTGCGTAGATTAGCGATGGGGGAGGGGCTAGCAAGGAGAGAGAGAGAGAAAGAGCCAATGTGGAGGTCCTACCACCCTATGCTGCTGGGAGGTGCCGGGTGGGGGGATGGGGGGGGCTCATTAGGCTGATGGCAAGTGCCTTTACCTGCAGAGACATCTCGCCAGCCCCCAACTAGCAACGCTAAACACGAAACAACTGTCTGTTTACACAGCATCTTCCTCAGGAAGCCGGGGATGCGCTGGGTCTTTTTGTGGCGCTGATGTTCGTGAGAGGTCAGGCGCTGCTGCGATTTTTCTGGAACAACCATTTGCTGTGAAGGACACACAGACAAGCCCTGCCCTCGGGCTGCTTCCCAAGGGGCAGGAGTCCTGCTGCGGTATCAAGCCCTCTCCGGCTCTCCTTCCCCCACTGCTGAGGGTCCGCGTCTGTGATGGTTTTGCTCAACGGCAGGTCTGTTGATGTCCAGAGCGGACAGATGGCGGGGGCAGCCTCCCAGGCCTCCCTAGCCTCCTGCTGAAGCCCGAGAAGTCAGGAGCCTGGGAGGCCTGGCCACACAGAGAACATCACAAGTGACCCCTTGCGAGCCTTCCCACAAATCTCTGGGGCCTCTCCCTGGGTCATGCCCTCTGACCCTCTGACCCTGCAATTGTCACCCGTATCTAGATCTTCAGGACCGACTCCCCCTGGTCCACCTGGGCCCCAGCTCCGATGTTCTGTGCAAAGCAGGAAGGAGTTGGGTCTCCAGTACTCAGAACTGAGTCCTGGCCCAGCCACCCTCTCTTCCATGCCAGACCCCATCACCTGTTCCAGGCCTATCTCCTGCTCCGACCGGGCCAGGTCTCCTGCTTTCTCAGGTATATGGAGCCCCTCTTGCCTCTCAGGTTCCCTCAGGCCTTGCCTGCCCCCATCCCTCAGCCCTGCCAACCACAGACATCTCTCCGGCTCCATCCCCCACTGTTTGCCCAGCAAGCCCCCCTTCTAGGGAGCTGGGGCCGAGTCAGTTAGGGCCGAGGCCCCACCTTGCTGCTGTTTCTTGTTGCCCGTGGCTCAGCCTGTTGGATTTGTTTTCCTCATTCTCTTGTCTCTTTCATCCTCTTTTGTTCTTTCGAGGTTTTTTTGTCTGTCTCAGAGCCCCTCCCACCCACTAAAAGAATTTCCAGTCCTAAGAAAGTTCATTAGTAGTTACATGTTCTGGGTATGCACATTTTGAGTTCTTAGTAGGTGTTACTTTAAAAAAAAAGTGAAATAAACATGATTTTACTGAGCACAGAACCTCTGTGTGTCTCCTTTGCAGAGGAGGGATTCCACTTGTAATGGTAGACATCTATATCAGGAGCTGTTGGGGTCCAGCCCCAGATAACCCTTTCCCAGGGTCCGGGCAAGAATCTACAACCAGCTGAGGATCTAATCTTAGGAATATGGAATGAATGTACGCACACCGAGCTCTTTCAGTCCATTCACTTTGTTCTTCTCAGTCAGTTCTGCAAGGGGCGTGGGGGTACTGGTTATATGTCCTTACACGCAGTAATTCTTCGGCAATGCAATTCGAGGCTTGAAGTTTTCAGGGTCATAGAGAGAAGTGATAAGATCCACACACAGAGCAGTGGTTGTCAGCTTCCATTTACAACCCCAAATGGGGGTGGCTAATGGAAGTTCTCTGGTAGGGTCAACTAAGGGCTAAAATCGATCAGGGGATTTAAAGAGGAATTTATGTGCTCAGACTATATTCTTAGAAGTGGCTAGGTAAAAGGGTAGGAGTCAGTATGTCTGTATAAGTCACGAGTAAAATAAACCTGCCTTTTTCCTTCAGCGCCACGTTTGGCTCAGCTTATCCTGGCAGCGCCACTTTCTGGCGGGGCAGGGGGAATGGTTCTCGGTTGCTAGGCAACCTGCCTCACAACATGCAGCATCTGGTTGGTAAAAGCACTTTTGCTCTGAGTTAATGGCTAAAGGGAGAATCTTTAGAACTAAGGCTAACACCTGGGCTGTGGGATGAAAGAGGAGGACTTAGGCTTAATTTGCACAAGAAACGAAGCTTGGCACCTACCCTCCATCTGGCTGACGGTGTCTCATTGGGTCAGTGGGAATGTTTACCTTGTCTCAGTAACGAGCAGATGGCCGGCCACCGTCCTGGTAATGGCAAGCAGTAAATCTCTTACATTAGGGTCTAGTGTTAATAAACCAGGGTGAAGGTGAGGAGTTAAGGATTTAAGGTTAGTGAGGTTGGCTTCTCCTATCAGTAGGCAAGATGAGCTCAGGGCACGCTAGTGCTCATCTATCTGCAGTCTGTCCTTGGGTGTCTGAGAAGTGTCTCGGATGAAATACTTTTGTCCGGAGAGGGCACAGGCCAGATGTCTGCTAATGAAGGTAACTACAGAAAGGCAGACTCTAAGTCTATGCTAGAATAAGAGGAACACAGGCCTGGTTATGGGAAAGGGGTCTGGACTATGTGGCTGTTAACAAACACGGCGGGGGATGTTATCCAAATATTCCAAATGTATAGGGGAAGCTGTGTCCAATAAATGATCAGCCACACTGTTAGCAGTTCTTGGGAAAAGAATCAGATGGGAAGGCTACAACAGCACACAGGAATTCCCTGCAGGATACAGCTAAAACGTTCAAAAGCCAGTATCACCCAAACGCCTTGGGTTTTGGTTTCCCTCTGGCAGAGCCCTTGGCTGTGCCAGGTTTCCAGCCTTGTAGTGCCAGCTGAATCCCCACTTCACGTTTCTGCGGCTTGCAGCACATATACTCATCTCTGTCCTTCCAGAGGGAAATGTTCCCCAGCTTTGTTAATCTTTGGGGTTGACTAGATGGCTTAGCCAGTAAAGGGGCTTGCCAACAAGTCTGATGGCCTGAGTTCAATCCCAGGGACCCACATGAGAAGGGGCCCGACTCCAGAAAGTTGTCCTATGTGCACACACACACATAGGCACACAGAATAAAATACAGTTTAAATAAATATATTTTGAAATCCTTTGAGTAGATATTCCTGTGGTTTCAAAATCAAAGCAATAGGAAAAGAATTAAAATGAAAATCATTCTTATACCCTTGTATAGCCCTTAATTATACCAAGAAATATATATACATACTTATATATACATATATGTGTATACACACACCATATTGCACACCATGTATTCCTCCGGTGGTAGCTGAGAGGAAGTGACTGTTTCAATGCCCTTCTCAAATCCATAATGCTCCTCTCAGAGAGAGAGAGAGAGAGAGAGAGAGAGAGAGCGCTGGGTGGTGGTGGCGCACACCTTTAATCCCAGAATTCAAGAGGCAGAGGCAGGTGGACCTCTATGAGTTCGAGGCCAGCCTGCTCTACAAAGAGTGTTCCAGGACACAGAGAAACCCTGTCTCAAAAATAACAAAAACAAACAAACAAAAAGAATGACAGGCATGACTAACAGGCCTTGGGGAGACCCTGTCACTCCCACAGGCCTGAGCTGTCCCCTGCTTGCCTCTGACAAGGCCCCAGGCGTCTCCCTCTGATTCTCCCTCATTTTCTTCTCTCTGTCGGCCAGCCCTGCCTATCTATTGGCCATTCGGCTTTTTATTAGACCAATCAGGTATCTTAGGCAGGCAAAGTGAAACAGCAACACATCTTTACATAGTTAAACAAATATAACACATCTTTACATAGTTCAAGTAATATTCCACAGCAGCCTTGCTTGGAGCAGGTTCAGGGGGAGGGCTAGCCTGGAGAGACGCAGCAGAAAGGGAGGCTGCAGTGTGGCCACAGGGAACAGGACTTCACAGCCACCCTCTGTTGCTTGCCCATTCCATTGGCAAGTCCTACGAGGTCCACACTGGTGGGGGCACTGAACGTCATATCTGGTGACTCTTGTATTCCAAAAAAGAAATCCCAGTTTCTGCCTAAGGCGTTCTCACTCCAGTCCCTTTCTTTCTGGAGAGAGGGCGGCACAGGGGGGACGCGTGAGGGTGTAGAATGATTAGTTGCCTTGGTAAATGCAAACACACAGCCTTCTGGTGCTTTGAAGTTCAAGAGCTTGTCTTGGGACAGGCTGTGTGCTCTTGGGGTGGGGGTGGGGAGGTGGAAGGTGAGTGTATCTGATTCGAGGCAGACCTGGAGCAGGCTGGGCTTGGTAAGACTGTGGAAGTTGCTGACTCCCCCTCCACCAGGATCCCCCTTTCAGATGCCCTCAGCAAAGACCCCCGAAATGCTTGCTTTTTCTGAACCTCGGTTAAAATAACACCCTGGGCATGGTGGCGCACGCCTTTAGTCCTAGCACTTGGGAGGCAGAGGCAGGTGGATATCTATGAGTTTGAGGCCAGCCTGGGCTACAGGTCAGCCAGAGCCATGTAGTATGTCAAAACAACAGAAATCCAATAACAACAACAAATCATGATTTTTTTTAATTTTAATTTTAATTTTTTGGTTTTTTGAGATAGGAACTCTCTGTGTATCCCTGGCTGTCCTGCAATTCACTCTCTAGGCCAGGCTGGCCTTGAACTCACAGAGATCCACCTGCCTCTGCCTCCTCAGTGCTGGGATTAAAGGTGTACACCACTACTGCTCAGCTACAAATCTTGATTATTAACTAAAGACATAAGGATTTTTTTTTCTTAAGATTCTATGTTTGGGTGGAGAGATGGCTCAGAGGTTAAGAGCACTAGCTGCTCATCCAGAGGTCCTGAGTTCAATTCCTGGCAACCGCATGATGACTCACAACCATCTGTAATGAGATCTGGTGCCCTCTTCTGGTGTGCAGGCAGACATGCAGGCAGAACACTGTATACATAATAATAAATAAATAAATCTTTAAAAAAAGACTCTATTTGTATTTTAATTATGTGTCTGTGTATGTATGTCCATGTGCATGTGTGAGTTCAATGCCCATTGGATGTCCTGGAGCTGGGAGCCACCTGACAGAGTCCTGGGAGCTGAACCGGGGTCCTGTACAAGAGCAGCAAGAGCTCGTAACTGCTGGGGTATCTCTGCAGGCCCATAGAAAATTTAACATGACATCTAAGAATAATATAGTCAAATTCAAGTTCAAGACCTATATGTCTCCTAGGAGCCCAGGACACCATAGTTCTGTAAGACCAAACTTCCCAGGCTTAGAGGCAAAATACTCATGGTTGGAAGAAATGAATGTGTAGCCTGGGGTTTCCTGGAGTTCACCAGGAGCATCGAGCCCTTGGGAGATGATCACCAGGCCTCTTGCGTCTCTCTGAAGACATGGATTTCTTCTCTTGGGTGGCCTGGGATAGATGTCCTAGAAGGCCTGGAATCACCAGTGAGGCTGGAGAAGAAAGGTAGAGCCCAGGGGGTAGTCAGGAAAACATTCTCAGGCCATCAGGGACTGGGCAACTGATGTTCAAACTCGGTGTGGACAGAGGAGGGCACACCCTGGGCGATGCTTTGTCAGAACTCGGTCCAGGAATGGAGCTGTGTGAAGAGAATTCTGAGGGCTTGTGGGAACATGCCGAGAAAAGAGCCTTGTGACCTTAGTTTCTTTGAAACATGGAATTGTTCTTGGAATGTGTTTCCATGCTCCCCCAGGTGCAGTGGGTAGAAGTGAATCTACTTCAGATCGCCCATTTCTGCGTGCTGCTGTTACTCGGTTAAATGTTTAAACTATCCTCTATGGAAAGACAGGTTTTTGCCGTGCGTGGCTTGTTCTTGTGATTGTATGCAGCTTGAATTCATGTGACCTTTATTCCTGTGATTCCTCTTAACCCTTAGAGTGTGAAATGTCTGAGGCTCTGAACATGGCTTCTGCAGGAGACTTTAGTCCACCTCAGTTAGCGGCTCTGTTTTCCCAGGTCTGACAACACTCCTTGGGGCTGTACACACTCATGGGCCATCCCTGCACAGTTGTGTCCAAGGGTGTGTGTGTGTGTGTGTGTGTGTGTGTGTGTGTGTGTGTGTGTGTGCGCGTGTGCGTGTGCGTGTGCGTGTGGCCTTGTCACCTTGTGTGCAGGGTGGAAGGAGCTACTGTAGCTGAAACTGAACCTCACAGCATCCATAGCAAAAGCCCAGTCTGTAGGTGGGGCTTCAGTTAAAGCTGAACCTATGGCCTCCGATTCTGTGACTCATGTTTATTAAAACTTCTGAGAACACGCAGGCCACACTTGTGACCCTTCAGTAACATGTAACCGTTTTAGAAACTAGGTCATACTGACTGACTCATTCTCATTCATATCCAAACAAGCAAACGGCTGGCCTGACAGAGGTTGGACATTCTGTGGATGGCCGGGGCAGCACCATCAGCTCTCTCTGTAGCCTTGGCTGTCCTGGAACTGGCTCTGTAGACCAGGCTGGCCTTGAATTCACAGAGATCCACCTGGCTCTGCCTCCTGAGCACTGGGATTAAAGGCGTGCACCGCCCCTCTGACTCACCACACTTCTGACATTTACACCTGTTGCCCACCCTATCCTCTCCTGCACCTCCAGCTTCCATTATGTGGGTTTGTAAATGTGAGTGCAGAAGCATGGAGAGGCCAGAAGAGGGCGTATGATCCCTGGAGCTGGAGTTACACAGTTGCCCAGTGTGGGTGCTGGGAACCAAACTCAGATCCTCTGCAAGAGCAGTACGGGCTCTTAAGCTGAGCCGTCTCTCCAGTGCCCAGGCCAAGAATTCTTGTACTCGTGTGTCGTCCTTGACATCTTGGGAGCAGAAATATTCATAATAGCAAAGTAGGGGGCTAGAGTCCATCCTTCCAGACTGGCAAAGGGTTGAAGTGTCTGTCACTGAACCAGTGTGTCTGAGTAATACTAATAATAGCTAAGATTTTATGGATTATATATGGTGTGTGTGTGTGTGTGTGTGTGTGTGTGTGTGTGTGTGTGTGTGTGTTCCAAACCTCTCCCTGGAGCACCATCCTCAGAGAAGCACCATGAACACCCCACTTCCCACACAGGGGACATCTTTGTGGATGTCGGTAAAGCTAAATATGACCAGCAAGCAGAGGACCGTCAAGGAAGCCCGTGGGGACCGGCCACCAGGGTCTCAGGTCACAGAGACACACAAGAAACTAAGGATTGTGGTGACTGGTAAACAAGGGTCATGACAGCGGGGGACAGAGAAGCAGCTGAGGGAGACATCGCAGAGAAGAAGGAGGTAGCCCCTCATCCAGCCCTGCTCAGGGGGCTAGGCAAAGGGGACTCCTGGGGGACAGCCCTGAGCTCTCCAGCTCTTCTGATTTCACTGGGTCTGGCCTCTGCCCAGATAACTCTCAAAAGCTGGAAGCCGGCCACCTGGAAATCCCCAGCTAGCAGGCCACCGGGAATCCTTGAGACACACGGCAAAGCGGGGCAAGCCTGGGCATGTAGCTCAGGTGGTAGAGGGCTTGTCTGGAGGCGGGGTGAGTTCATGATCACCCTGGGCTACAGAGCATCCTCAGGGTTCTACAGGGCCCGGGGTGAGTCCATCTCTCAAGCAGCATGTGATCCACTTGGAGTGTAAACAGAGGCAGAGTGACTAGGCACTTAGGCAGACTGTAAACACCACCACCTGCCTGGTACCACCCACCGGGAGCAGACTGATAACCTAATTCTAAAAATAGAAAGGGTCCCACCCTATAAATTTATCAAAGCAAATCGGGACTGTAGAAACGTGGTGTGTCACAGTCATATCAGAGAAACTGGGTCTGGAGACTGCCCCTGAACGCCGTGGGGGAGGGCAGCTAACACTGTACACCGGTGTGTGTGTGTCAGGGGACCCCAACAGCCAGGGTCCCAGGGGCTTGAGCTGGTTATCTCGCTCCCCACTTGTTGACATGGCCTGGCCCGGTTGCCAGCCACTGCCGGCCTGGGAAGCTTGTTCTGGCCCTTGCCACTCACTTCTCCGATCCTCCCTCCCCTGGCACTTCTGTTTAGAGAGTGAACACGCACTTCTGTGTTTGTGTCTGTGTGAGTGTACGCCTTGTATGTGCAGGTGTTTGTGGGGTTAGAAGAGAGCATTGGAGGCCCCGAAGCTGGTGATTGTGAGCCTCCCTACAGTGCTGGGAACTGAACTCAGGTCCTCTGCAAGAGCAGCAAGTACCCGCACTGCTCAGCAACTCTCCAGCCCTCTGCATCTGTCAGTCTGTCAGCTTCTGCTTCTCAAAGATGGTGTCCCTGCTGCGGCCTTCTTAACCCTTTGTAGCCCGTCTGTAACCCACATATACACATCCATATGTTCTGTATGGTGGTAATGTGTAGTCTGAGAGTTCATATTAGTTGGTGAGATCAGAGTAAGGGTTGGGGGTGGTGGCACAAGCCTCGAATCCTAGAACTTAGGAGGCAGAGGCAGTTGGATCTTTGTGAGCTCAAGGCCAGCCTGGTCTACATAGTAGTTCTAGGCCAGTCAGGGCTACATGGTGAGTTCTAGCACTATCTTAAAAAAAAAAAAAAAAAAAAAAGTAATAAGGGCTCTGGGGTAAGGGCTCTGGGGTAAGGGTGCTTGTCCTCAAGGCTGAAGACCTGAGTTCAACCCCAGGAACCCACAGGGTAGAGGAGAGAGAGAGACAGAGAGAGGACTCACACACATCTCCTTCTGACCTCCAGACACTGTGGCTGGCACACACACACACACACACACACACACACACACACACGCACACACACACACACACACTCACTCACACACACTCACTCACACAACTGTGCCCGCACCTAAACAACTGTAAAAGCAGTTTTAAGGTCAGAATGAAAGAACCCGTGTTTGTTTTGGCCCAGGCCATTGAGGAAAGCAGGATTACCTGGCAAATTGACGCTGGCAGACTGCTAACCTTGTGGATTTATTGTTATTCAGTCGATTCTGAGTGAAAGACACAATGGTGTTTGCTCATCGTGTTTCAGACATATGCTCTTGGCAGCAAGTTCAAGGCTAACCTGGGCTACAGGAGATCCTGCCTCAAAAAGAAAAAAGGGGACTGGAGAGATGGCTCAGTCGTGGAATGCGTGTGCTACTCTAGAGGACCTGAGTTTGGAGTACTCACACTGGGGGACTCAAACTGCCTATGACTCCAGCTGTGGGGGTCCCTCATCTCTGCCTTCAAAGGCACCTGCACTTATGTGCTCTGTAGACCAGGCTAGCCTCAACTCAGAGATCTGCCTACCTCTGCCTCCCGAGCCACCACCTGGCATAAAAATTATCTTTAGAAATAGAAAGGTGCAAAAGAATTGTGAAGGGATGGAAATACAGCAGAGAAGAGGTCTGTCACCGGGCCAGTGTGGGGTGAACCCTGGGGAGTTTTGAACTATGGGTAAGGGGAGCCCGTGTTTGGCTCCTGCTGTGGCTAAGTCGGGAGGTTCTGGGGAGTAGACACCTGCCATGGTGCTGGCCGCCTTGGCTGTGTCCTTCCTGCACTGGGCCCATGCCAGGCATTTACAAGCATTGTCTAGTCTGTTCATCTCAGAAAGTACCTTGATGCGGGCCACTGATCTTTAAATTGATGGTGTCACCGCAGCTCGTGACAACCCTGTGTGACCTCGATTCGTGGTTGTCGTTATCATCCTCATTTTACAGACGAGGTAATCAAGAGACAATCAGTTGATATCACCGACAGCTGACCGGGAACGTTCCTACCCACAGATGAGGCAATCAAGAGACAATTAGTTCATATCACCGACAGCTGACCAGGAACGTTCCTACCCACTGTGTGTTACTATTCCATGTTTTAACGTGTGCGCGCGCGCGCGCGCGCGCGCGTGCGTGCGTGCGTGTGTGTGTGTGTGTGTGTGTGTGTGTGTGTGTGTAGTGACACAGGAAAAGACACAGAACTTCCTGGGTTCTGGAAATTTCTACAGTGGTCCCTGCAGAGGGGTGACTCCACAGATGTACACATCGAGCTGCGCACTGGCCTCTGCTCAAATTATGCCTTAAAAGCAGCTAAAAGAGGAGCTGGGGATGGCTCCTCAGGCCTGTAATCCCAGCATCCAGGAAACTGAGGCAGGAGGATTGCTGTCCAAGGCTAGCCTGGGTTACAAAGCAAGAACTTACCTAAAAAAAAAGGTGGTGGGGGTGGGGGCCGACAAGATGTCTCAGAGAGCAAAGGCACTTGCCCACAAGCCTGGCAGCCTGGGTTCCATCCTCAGGACCCACAAGACGGGAGAGAACCAACTCCTGCAAGTTGTCAGCGATTTCCAGCCAGGTAGAAGAGAGAAACTTCTCCCATGGCCTTATCCTTCCAAACACAACAGAGCTATCACCAACCTTATTTGTTTTTTTAAGATTTATTTATTTACTATGTATAGGATTCCGCCTGTATGTGTCCCTGGGTGACCTGGAAGATGTAAACCAAATAAACCCTTTCCTCCCCAAGTTACTTCTGGTCATGGTCTTTATCACAGCAACAGAAAGCAGGCCAGAACATCCCACCCCAACACTGCACCTAGCAACCCCTTAGCAACCAACCTAGGACCCCACCTGCACCTGCACTGGGCTTCATGCACACCCTCCCCGAGCAACGGAAGAAGTGTCTCCTCCTTCCTTCCACGTAACGACCGTTGCCCTTAGACAGATGACATACTCCCATTTGTGTCCGGCTACATAAGGTTCAGGCCTGAACTCATTTTTGGATACATGCCCAATATGACAAACTGGGCCCTCAAACTGAGCTTTTGGGGGGAAATCTCATATTTACCTTCTTACTCCTATGCATAACTGAGTGTGCTGGCTAGTTTTCTGTCAACTTGATACAAGCTAGAGTCATCTGAAAGGAGGGAACCTCGGTTGAGAAAATGCCCCCATAAGATCCAGCTGTAAGGCATTTTCTCAAGTAGTGATCAATAGGGGAAGGCCCAGCTCATTGTGGGTGGTGCCATCCTGGGCTGCTGGCCGTGGGTTCTATAAGAAAGCAGGCTGAGCAAGCCATGAGGATCGAGCCAGTAAGCAGCTGCCCTCCATGGCCTCCGCACCAGCTCCTGCCTCCAGGGTTCTATCTTGTTTGAGTTCCTGTCCTGGCTTCCTGCAATGATGGACTACAATGTGTAAGTGTAAGCCAAATTAACCCTTTCCTCCCTAACTTGCTTTGATCATGGTGTTTCATCACAGTGATAGAAACCGTCACAGACACTGGGTGTGCGTATGAAAACAGCATGCACCGAGGAGAGATGTGAGCAGTAGAGAAATGATCATATAACCTGACCTGTCAATCAAAATGGAGGGCCACCCAAACTATTCCCCTAGTAATGGACTCTGCCTCTCACTCCCCCTAAAAGGTAGCCTCAAACAGTCCTTTCTCTTGGGTACCCTCACTCTTGTGGCCGCTGTCTCTCTTGGCAGCATTATTTCTGGGTTGTGCTGTCACTTTGAATGTTTCCGTACTGCCTTGCGGTCTTGTGTGATTGAATGAGAGGCTTTGAATGAGATGCTGGACTCCGGCAACATCCGGCCTGGAGAGAAGCAGAAACACACCAAACCTCTGGTGGTGGAGGGGAGGGGACTTTCCTCTCAAGTACAAGTGTCAGGTTCCCTCTCTCCTGGCTCACTCACTCGGTGGGACCTTGGGGAGGGGACCCAAATTTAGATGTGGGGTGAGGTGGTGGTTCAAAGTGTGTCCTGAAATCAAAGTATTGGCAATTTAAGAAACATCATTTAAATTTAATTATTTATTCGTGTGTGTGTGTGTGTGTGTGTGTGTGTGTGTGTGTGTGTGTGTACTCATCCATGTGTGTCCACTTATGCAGGTGCCCCATGAAACCCAAAGAAAGCTTTGGATCCCCTGGAGCTAGAGTTATAGGCAGAGGATGCTGGGAACTGAACTCCACTGCAAGAGTAATTGCAAGTGCTCTTAACTGCTGAGCGTGTCTCCAGGCCTTAAGAAATATTTTAATCATGATCTTTTTTAAAAAAGATTTGTTTATTGTGTATACAGTGTTCTGCCTGCATGTATGCCTGCAGGCCAGAAGAGGGCACCAGATCTCATTACAGATGGTTGTAAGCCACCATGTGGTTGCTGGGAATTGAACTCAGGACCTCTGGGAGAGCAGCCAGTGCTCTTAACCTCTGAGCCATCTCTCCAGCCCTTTAATCATGATCTTTGTGTTTTAAATTTCCTGAGCGTGCAAGTTAACTGCTCATACATCGGGGTGTAGGGAGCGATGGCTAGCGTACAGTGGCCGGCACCCTGGCTTGGAGAGCATTCCCGAAAGTAGGAAAAACAGTGCAGCTGTCGTGGGGCCAGGGACGGGTCCAGGGCTCACTGACACGGGAACGACCAGGTGGTGCAGGAGGTACAAGGGCAGTGGCATTAGGGAGGTAGCATTGGGAGAGTCATAGGACTCCAGTGGGGATGGGGGTGGCGGCAGGAGGATGCCGGCAAATGGGATTCTGGGGACGCTCAAGGTCCCAAGCGGCTCAAGGAAAGACCTGCAGTTCAAAGCCATCTCCACCAGGAGGCGCAAAGCCGCTTTTGTGTTGGTATGGCGTCCTGCAGTTCCCTTCTGCGGACCGAGCAGAACCCTTCCATCCAGGCATGCTGTGTAGGACTTGCAGACCTTGGAGGGACTTCTCGGTGATGGGAAGCTCAGAGGATAAGGTGAGAGAGACACGTGCATGTCAGAAACTTCTCTGCCCTCTGTCCGTAAGCACCAGGAGGACCGAGTCTTCCCTCACTTCCTAGTGGCTGTGGTAAGCCTGCCTTCCGTCCTGGGTAGTGAGTGTACCCTCTGGCCTGCTGCCGTGTGAAGGGGAAGAGAAACTTCAAGAGAAATGATGTGACGATGTGTTGATTGGTTTAATGAATGTTTCTTGTGCACCAGTTATCTACTAGGCATCGTTCTAGACAATGAGGACACAGTAGGTATGGCAAGATATACCTGTGATCCCGGAACTGGGAGGCGGAGGATCAAAAGTTTCAGGCCAGCCTGGGCTACATGGGCAGTCCCTAAAACAACATCAGCAACCAAACAATAGCACAGAAAGAAAAAGAAAGAGAAAAGAGAAAGCGTGGGCCACAGAAGCAACCAAGAAAGAACAATCAACTTCAGATTGTAATGTGAGCAACCGTAGGAACTGAGAAGGAAATGCCGTGGAGCTTAGTCCTGGATGGAGCTAGTCAGCCTTCAGAGGCACCAAGCTCTTTAAAAGCAGCCATGGGTTTCCGCCAGCACCAGACTCTTCCTGCAGCCTCTGCCCCCTTCCACGTGGGGAGCCTGTAACTCCCCAACAAGTGACAGACGCTGCTGTTCATCTCCATGGCAAGCAGTCAAATGTGGTCCTACTGAGTGTGCACACTGTGGTCAGAAAGGTGGGGAGCGGGGAGACCATCATCCACAGCCATGTCTCCCCTCCCCTTCCCAGTGTGAAATCACAAGTCAAGATGTAGAGATCACAAAGTGTCTTGAGCAGTCCTGCAGATCTGGACTTATAAAAACAGCATTTGAGAGACTGAGGCAGGTGTTGTGAGACTTCGTTACATCAGCTGAAGCTGAGAGAGAATTGATTAGCTTTGGTAGAAAAGAAATTACAGGATGCACATGTAGATCATATGGATCCAGAGCTTAACTGCATTCTTAACCCCCTACGAGTTCCCCTACAGGGATTTTAATACAGAGGGAAGATATTATAATGGAATGGATATTTCTACCACATAAACAGAGTAAGAAATTAAAAACATATATGGAAAAGATTTCTGATTTGATTTTAAAAGGAAAATTAAGACTTTTGTCAATTGACAGGAATTGGACCCAGCAGAAATTGTAGTACCTTTTACTAATGAGGAAATTTCCTTTTTATGGGCAGAAAATGAATATTGGCAAAGAGCTTATAATAACTTTTTGGGAGAGATTAACAACAGTTATCCCAAAAGCAACAGACTTAAATTTGTAAAAAGAACCAGCTGGGTTCTTCCTCACATCATACAGGGAACACCAAGCTCTGGAGTCCCTCCGTTCTGTACCGATACAAATAAATCAGGAAAGGCAGGTTACAAATCAGGAAGCTTAAGCAAAGTGGTTCAAAGCCCTTATGACTCTGTGCAAAAGTCAGAATTGAATGCCATTCTCATGGTACTAATGGACTTCACAGAACCTCTCAATATAGTTATTGACTTTCAATATGCAGAAACAATTGTTTTACATATTGAGACCATTGAACTTATTCCTGATGAAACAGAATTAACTTCATTATTTATACAATTACAGCAAATAGTCAGGAATAGGAATCATCCCTTACATATATAACACACATCAGATCCCATACAGGTCTGCCAGGTCCTCTAGCACAAAGTAATAATGAAATTGATCAGTTATTAATAGGAAATATGCTGGAGGCCTCAGAATTTCATAAAAATACCATGTTAATAGCAAAATCTTGAAAAGGATTTTTCCGTCACTTGGCAACAAGCCAAGGAGATTATTAAAAATGCCCTACTTGTTCCTTCCTTAACCAAACTCCATTACCTGCAGGAAGTATCCTAATGATATACAAAGAAATGAACTTTGACAAATGAATATGTTTTATTTTGCAGAATTTGGAAAATTAAAATATGTACACCATACAGTAGATACATTTTCAGGATTTCAATGGGCAACTGTGCTGAGTTCTGAAAAGTCTGATTCTGTAATTACACACCTATTAGGAGTTATGGCTATCATGGGAATACCTGTACAAATTAAGACTGACAATGCTCCAGTATGTGCCTCCAGTAAAATGAAACAGTATTTTGCATATTATAATATAGAGCATATTACAGGTATACCACACAATCCTACAGGACAATCGGTTGTAGAAAGAGCCAATCACACTTTAAAAGAAATGCTTAATAAACAGGAAGGGGGAACTAAGAACCCAAAGATAGATTGCACAATGCCTTATTAACCTTGAATTTTCTTTTTTTTTTTATTTTGAGACAGGGTTTCTCTATGTAGTTTTGGTGCCTGTCCTGGATTTCTCTCTGTAGACCAGGCTGGCCTCGAACTCACAGAGATCCACCTGGCTCTGCCTCCTGAGTGCTGGGACTAAAGGCGTGCGCCACCACTGCCTAGCTGAACCTTGAATTTTCTTAATGCTGATGAGAAAGGAACACCAGCTGCAGAGAGACATTGTACTATAGATAAAACAATGAACTAAATCAGCCTGTGTACTTTAGAGATGTGTTGACCTCAGAATGGAAACCAGGATATGTGTTATGTTGGGGAAGGGGTTTTGCTTTTATTTCCACAGGAGAAGAAAAGCTATGGATACCATCAAAATTGATAAAGATTCAATTAGAACAGGAGAAACCTCTTAATAAGGAGAAATGATGCTCATCCACCAATGTAACAGTTTTACAAGTCTTTTGAAAGAAAACTCACCAAATAAGGGTTGGGGCAGGGTTCTGTCTTTACAGGAAAATAAAAATACCCATCTTCAAAAAGGCAAAAGACCTTGGACATCTAGACATCTAAAGAAGAATGGAAAACTATCTGAAAAAAATTACCAAGCAAAGAAAAATCTGACCTAATGGTACCAGTATTCTATTTGGGGTAAAATCTCACTACCTAAACATCAATATTTCTTTACTTCTCAAAAAATTGAAGTCCCAACTCAATTGAAAATTAAAGCTGACTTTGGAGTTGGAGTGTGGCTCACTCCTTCTCTAAATCCAAGCATGTTGTGAAAAGAAAAATTCGGAGTCTCTGTCTCCTATCAGAAGAGCCACCTGGTGTGGGACAGTAGAAAACCAAAATCCAGGGACTAACTGTTGTCACAAATCTCTTTCCCCTCTTACTTATTTTTGAATCTTTAGAACCTTTCTTTAGATATATATTACTATCTTAAAATTTAAACTTTCTGTTTTGATATTAATAGTGTTTAAGTTTTCTATAATGAACAATAAATTTTCCTAACAGTGATCTCTAAAGTCTCCAGAAAGATGATGGGACCCCACAACAATGATTCTACCATATCCATAATAAAGCTATTGAGTCCATAAATAACAGTCAAAGATCCGGCTTTGGACTACAGACTGCTCAGGACATTTCCGACGTGGCTAGCTGGGATGGTCCGCCATCTTACTTGCTCTAGCCAGAACTTGAGATATGCTTCACCCCTTACTCTGAGTCTGGCTACAAATGCTACAGCTAGTCCTCATGAGACTTAACCATTGTTTTAGTTTTTTACTGGATCCCACAGAGATACCGTCACCCCCTATACAACAGGAAGCGATTCTAAGAAAACAACGTCCCCTCTCCCAACAAGTCTTTGTTTTCTCAGGGTTATGGGTAATTGTCATCTGTAGGGGTTGGTTATAAATTATTATAGGATTGGGGATAGAACAATGAAGTCTAGACTCAGGAATCTCTTTTGGAATAGAAAAAAGGGGGATGGGGATGGATAGGATAGGATAGTAAGATAGATTATTGTATCTACTTGTAAACTAAAATAGAAGCTATCAGTTTTAGATAATTTGCATTGGTATGGATTCTTGTATATTGATACAAATTCACAATTATATTTTTCATATTGTATATATGTTCCTACTTATGTTTAAAATATTTTTGTATATTGATACAGACGTAAAGTTATTTTTGCCATACTGAATGTATGTTCTACTTCAGTTTAGGTTATTTTGTATATTGATACAAATTAAGGATATTTTTGTCATATTGCTCTATACATTTCTACCTCTGATTAAGATATTTTTGTATATTGTCACAACTTCAAGGTCATTGTCCTTAAGCTGTACATCTGTTTAGAGATTGTTTATTTTATAGTGTGAAGCTTTAGACTTTAAGCTATGTAGGTTGATAAGTATTACAGGTCAATAGTCACCCATGCTTGTCAAACTTGTAGTCATGTTAGGTTTTCTAGATAAACAGAGATACATTTCAGATGGATAGGTAATCTTCAAACACTTCAAAGACCCAGAGAATATGGCATCTAAATGTTTTAATAACTTAGATTTCTGTTGATGTGAGACACGATTGCTCCTGGCAGCACCAATCTATTCCCAAGAGGATGTTGGGATTAGAAGACACTCCATATGGAGTATATCTTCTTGGCAAAAGTGGCCTGTTGGGCAGAGAACTGCCCTTGCCTCGACTGCTGACAGTAAGCACGCTGTCCAATCTGGGTGAGCAGGACACAAGGAAAAGTGACTGCTGAACCTTGCCAAGACAGGGTAGGACAGTCTTTTACATTTTTCTGCTTCTGAAAATGGTCTATCAGATATTCTAGGCCTGTAGCCAAAAGTGGATGCCTGAACATTGCAGAGAAATTTTGGGTGACTGTCCAGGTAGCCAGCTGTTTCTGTCATCTCTTACATTTTCGGAAGCTGCTTGCCTGCACTTCCTGCTCACTCAGGTAATATTTTCCTTCAGCCGGGCAGCAATGGCGCACGCCTTTAATCTCAGCACTCTGGAGGCAGAGGCAGGCGGATCTCTGTAAGTTCAAGCCAGCGCCTGGTCTACAGAGCAAGTTCTGGGACAGGCTCCAAAGCTACACAGAGAAACCCTGTCTTGAAAAACAAACAAACAAACAAAAAATTATGTTCCTTCTCAGGTCTTTGATGGGGTTGAAGACTGGATAGTTACAGTTACAATCCTCTCATATCTTAGCCAAGAGCACATCAGGTACGAGATTCCGATTCTTCAGGTTAGGACAGCTACTGGAGTAATCTCTGTAATATTAAAATCTCTGGATATTTAGTATGTGTTTCTAGCTTGTTCTTGTTGGTTGTAGTTCCATTTTTGTTTATGTTATTTGAAGGGTTCACAACATGCCCCAAGGTTGGGCGTGTTTGCATATGCCCGGCAGACACTTTCGCTTAGCCAGTTCCAGGTCAAGATAGCCATTTCTGGGTCAAGGCGTCTCGCGTGACCAGGATCCATGACGTCACGTAGCCACGCAAGCGCGCAGCGTGCCTACGTCATCTACGTCTACCTTGCATGCCCTGCCTTTAAAAGCCGGCGCCATGTTCCCCATCTCTCTCTCTCTTTCTCTTTCTCTCCTTCTGTACACACGTGTCTCCCCGTACGGGCACTCACTATCCCTGTCCTCCAATAAACTCTATTAGCGGATTCTGTCGTGTTCCGTGACGTTTTCTTGCAGGGTAACAGTGAAAATAACTAACATTATTACCTTTTCTTTCTTCTGGACAATACTTGATAATTGTTCTTATTGTATATAGCTTTGTGTTAGTATTAGAGTCCTTTTATTTAGACAGAAAAGGGGAAGTGCTGTGGAATTCATTCCATTCAGCCAACGGCTTTGAGGTGGAAAGCCCTAGGGCACGGCCTGCCTGCATATGTGACCACTTAAAAGCAGAGGAATAGGGGTCATGTGCTCTCTTGGGGGGCTCAAGCGGCATGGAGCAGCTTGTGGTTGGTCCCCATCTTCCTCGGACAGGACAGTGGCAGCTGGACCAGCAGGATCAGCACCGGCATCTCCTTGTTCTGTATCAGTAGTCTGTACTTCCCCTGCACCCCTTAATAAATTATTAAATAGATTTGTGTGGGCTCACACTTCAGGCAGGTGGATTGTAAATTTGAAGCCGGCCTGGGCTGCATACAGAATCACTTTCAAAAAAACCACGGGCAGGGGTGTAGCTCACAGAGCCTCGCTCTCTCTCCTGCACAGCAGATGACTGGATGAGTAAACAAAGCCAGTTTCCATAGTTGATTGACATCCCAATTAAGGAAATACAGAGCCTGGGGAACGGAGCACCTGGAAAGTCCCCGCTACTGTTGTGACCCTTGAAATCCCAGCAGTTCTGAGCAAGACACCATTCCCCTCAGTCACTGGTTACATGCCCTAAGGCCAAGTTCAGGTTCTCAGCCTGGGGCTGGGATGGGGAAGCCCATCAGAGCTCTGGGGTGGAGGGTTGTGGATGCTCGAGGCGTGTGAATCACCAGAGGGCCTCTGAGGCACCTGACTAACTCATCGATCCCCCAGCATCAGGGACTCCCCAGGGAGAACAAAGATCAGAGACACCACTGGAGCTCAAGGGTCCATCATCCTGCCGTCACCCAGGACGCTTGCAAACTTCAGAACAGACCACCTTACCCTAGTTGAACTTGAGAGTGATTTGCGGTAAAGGCTGTGTTTTCTTGACAGATGGTGACTCACCAACTCAGGTCTTAACAGTCACAAATGAGAGAAAGGACTTTGACAGCAGGTCCGACCTGAGCCAGGGGCAGAAGGTCTCCAGTGAAATGGAGAAACAGGGCTGGATATGTGGCCCAGTTGGTAGAGTTCTCATCTATCGCTCAGAGGACCCTCGGTTCAGTCCATATAAACCAAGTGTTGAGGCATAAATCTGCCAGCCCAGCACTCGAGGGTTGGAGGCAGAAGGACCAGAAGTTTAAGGTCATCCTCAGTTACAAGGCAAGTTTTAGGCTAGCCTGGGCTACTGTGCCTCTTTTGAGCAGGGAGGTATCTCTAACATCCTCATTCATCCACTCCACTGTGCAGGCAGGGAGACACGCCCACACCAAAATCCCACTTCCACACTGTCACCTGTCACCTGATGATCATGTTAGCGGGAGTCAGGCACACTGCTTGTTTCTCAGCCACGGAAAGCTCATTCAGGGCCACCAGGAGCCAGCAGGTGGAGAGGAAAACCTGTGAGGACTGGGAGACTTGAGGGGGCTCCGTCATCTCTACCCATGTTTGTGGCCAGAATTCATCATGTGACACGCCACATACCTTCCTTCTGAGTGGACTTGCTGCCTCTATGGAGACCACCCTCTGCCATTCCTCATCCTGTTTGGTGGTCTTCCGTGGAGGAATGGCTTAAGTGCCCTCTGGCTTCTAGTGAGTTCTGACAGGCACTACCCTGGCCAAAGTGTCCATTGCCCCCAATTTCTCCTCAATGGCTCCCACAGGTTGGCCACATTCCTCTCGTCAAGACTCAGTTTCTCCTGCCCACTGCCCCATCCACACAGTCTTTCCAAGTTTCTCCTGTCCTGGACCATTTGGGGGTTGTGACAACTCCTGCTGTTACAGCCCTAAGGACCAGCAACATCACTGGCCACTTCTGCACACCCACACCCACTTCCTCGTATGTGCATTTGTTAGTGGAGTCTCTCAACGGCCTGCATGAAGGGCCACCCCTTTCCTGCTGTGACCCACACAGAGGGGTCGGGAATTCAGGCCGGGCCTGAGCAGCCCCTCCCACACGGAGGCCATAGACTCTGGTGGCAGTTGATGTCACTGTCCGCCTGCCCTTTGCTTTACTGGTCTTTCTGCATAGATTGCTTGTGTGAATCTGAGCCATGGTTTCCAGCTGTTTCTGGGTCCCGTGTGTGGTATGATCAGTCTGCACACTGGGGATCTCTCTAATTGACCCAGAGGCAAACAGTGTCTCTGCTTCCCTGAGATTTCTGTCTGTCTGTGGGCTCAAAAGCAAACTTCTTCCTTCAGGCCCAGGAAGGAGCTGATCTGTAGTCTGCAGCCTGATACACATTTCTCAATTTCCCATCCAACTGTCTTCATCCTGGGCTCTGCCCCTTTGAGACTTCTCTGTGATGAATTAGCCTAATATAGTGTTTTGATGGGTGGCAATGAACCAGTTCCCCCAAATTTCCCCAAGTACAGCAAGCTCTTTAAACCTTGAGCCGTCTCTTAGCCGGGCAGTGGCGGCACACACCTTTAACCCCAGCACTCAGAAGGCAGAGGCAGGAGGATCTCTGAGGTTGAGGCCAGCCTGCTCTACAGAGCGAGTTCCAGAACTGCCAGGGCTTCCCCAGCCGCAGTCCTGGGGGATTTTTCTAAGAGGAGCTGGTGGTGGCTGTCTTCTGCAGGGAGAGGAGGGACAGTACTGATGGGGTCTGGTCTCCTTTTCCAGTCCGTGAGCCAACCCCATGGCACTTCCTGCAATTCCAGCTGACGCATCTTCTCATGTCAGTTGGCTGGAGCTGGCGATTCTCTCCTACAGGATGGGGAGGGCTCAGTAACATGTTTAGTCCCGTTATTGTTTGGTGCCCTTCAAGTTCCCTCCCAAGCTGTTTCTCCCTGTCAGTCCTGTGACTAGAAGTTCCCAGAAGGAGAGAGGTGCCCTTTGCCTGGGATGAGACAGGGGGGTTGCTGCCCTGAAGCCCAGGTTTAACTGGGAGGAGTTAGGTCACCCCGGGAATAATTGCAGTTTCTTCCTGGCTGAGGTTAAAGGCCTGGCATTTGGATGAGGATCTAGTTTCAGCTCTGATCCATCGATCAAGAGTTTAAGAGGTGGTTGTGATGGCTCATCCCTGTAATCCCAGCCTCCTGAGGCTGAGGCAGAAGGATTGCTGCCAGTTTGACACTCTGTTTCAAAACAGCAAGAGTTTATGGATATCGGTGTACCACTGTACCATTGAAAAACAAAGCACTCCCTGCCTCAATAGACAAAGGGAGAGCCCTTTTCATTCATTCTTTTTCTTTTGTAAGTTTGTCTGGGTCAGCGCATGCCACAAGCGGACATTTGCTACCGCAATGGAAGGGGCATACTCCCTCTGCAGTCTACCACATTAGACCATCAGGCCAGGGGCTGCTGTGACTCAGTTGGTTGAATGTGTGCTTAGCAAGCAGGAAGCCCCGGGCTCCATCCAAAGCACAGAATTCCATCGGGTGCAGTAGTGCTGATCTCTAATCCAGCACTCAGAAGGTGGATGCAGGGTGAAGAAACTGCCAACATGCTACAACGAAGGTTTGCGCTGTGGACAGGAGAGAGAGAACAGCCGGAGGCATCTGGAAGAGCCCAGAGCAGAGAGAGAAGGAGACTGAACATGCCTGGCGGACTGGACCTGGCCTGGGCTAGGAGAGCAGGAAAGCAGGAGATGGCGAGACAGAAGGAGCTTGAGAATGGGACATAGTGAGGGAGCATGGGAGAATAAGAGAGAATAGTACAGGACTAGTAGAGAACAGTGAGTTATTAGGAGGGGGAGTAGCTGGGGGTGGGGTGGGGGGAAGGGCCGGAGACTAGGGGAGGGGGCTTTGAAATGTATAACAAATACTTGGGAATAGGGACTGAGGGAGCCTAGAGGCAGCATGGGCTTTGACCTACAGCCACAGGTACTGTCCGTGGAGAGCCACATGTCCCTTCTGCCAAAGCTTAGGGAAATGACTCCCATAGATGGGAACAGTTTTCACAAGTTCCCAAGGAATGCTGGCTTTTATCTAATCGCCAGAACTCCTCCTGTAGTCCAGACTGAGCTCATTTTTGGATATTTGGACAGCCTGAGACTCCATAATCAGAAGTTCAAGGCCATCTTCTGCTATACTCTGAGTTTGAGGCCAACCTGGGCTTTTAGAGACCTGTTTCAAAAAAAAAAAAAAAAAAAAAAAAAGGTGAGCCTCATGTCAGCCAGGCCCCCCCACCCCGACCCCCAGGTGAGCCCCACTTTTTGCTCTGGAAGACGCAGCATGCCTTGCCCGGCGCCCAGGTGTACTCTTTGTGTACTTTCCAGAGAAGAGGTGTCTGGTTAGAATATTATTAGGAAATTCATAACAAGCTGAGTCATGCCTGGCTTGCCCTGGCTTTCACTTATCTCAAGAGATAAGTGACCTCCGTGGCCCCGGAATCAGCTGGCTTCAGTTGCTGGAAGTGGACTGGGTTCCCACTAATCCTACCGGGAGGAGTCGGGCTGACAAAGAGAAGAAGGTTTCAGACAGGGGTCCAGAGTGAGGCAGAGCGGCTCACACAGCTGTGACACAGACAGTGGGGTGTCACTGGGGCCCGTGGCTGAGAATAGAGGGCTTCTCCTTAACCGCGCCTGCTCCAACAGGAAAATGCTCCCTAAAAAACAGGGCTGGGGGGATCCCTGCCAGGTCCCAAGCCACACCTGCAACTTAAGCTCCTCGGATCCAGACCCTCTGGTGGAGAAAGGAAGCTCCTCAGAGGCAGGGTGGGCGTGAGGATAGCTGAATTGGTAGAGTACTTAACACTCACAGAGCCCTGGGTTCCATGACCAGCATCCCGTCAACTGAGCAGAGTGTGCTCACCCTTAATCCCAGCAGTCCAGATGTGAAGGCAGGAGGATCAGGAACACAAGGTCGTCCTCAGCAGGGTAGTGAGTACCGAGCAAGCCTGGGCTACTGGGGACCCTGTCCAAACAATAAAACAAACAAAAGAAATTCACTTTCGACAGCATTCTTGTGACTTGTGCTAGTTAAACCTGTCATTCACTCCTTGCCTGAGGCATCAAAGTGCTCTACCCACTGAACCATCTCATCCCCCAACCAAGTGCAGAGATGAAACAGCATACACCTGGAAATGATATCTTAGGCATGGCAATACACTCAGTTGATTATAAAAATATGAAAGTATGGTGTTGTTAATCACGATACTTAAATCTCTTACTTTGTAACCGTGTGTTTTGCTGCTGGTTAGGGCACATTATGAATAAGACGTGCCTGGCTAGATATAATTTGGTTTGTACTATAACGAGATGGGGTAAAGGTCAACGACATCAAGGGAGTGGGAAAGAAGAAGAAAAATTGAAGTGAACAAATGTTAATGATCTTGGAAAATGATTATAAAGAGAAATGACTTGAAACTGCTCATGCTTGAATGCATTAGAACTCGTATAAATAAAGTCGGCCTGAGCTAGTCGGGGCCGTCAGTTTGAAAGACAACCAGTGATCAGACTCTTCCTTCTTCGCTGAATTGAGGCACAGCACCCCGCTGGAGCTGGACCCTGGCAGCAACCTGGCAGCAACCTGGCAGCAACCTGGCAGTGAGGTCATTCTATCTAGGATTGGCTTACGCGAGTGACAATCATATTAGTACATTCCTGATTGGTTAGGGCTAGCAGGGGTTGGCTAAGGCTATAGTTTTTCCCCTTTTGGGCAAGTTTGAACAAGTCCCAGGCGCTGTTCTGATCTGGTTATTGCCTGAGATACTGCGGGTCTGGCTCAGGCCTGGTTCGGGCAGTTCCCCTCATCCTTGATGTCAGGGGCATTGATGATTTTTCGCTCTTCGTTCATGGCATCCCCAGAGACTGTGGTCCGGTTTCAAGAGGCAGGAACGGAGGCCCAGTTTTTAACTGAGTTATCAGGAGCCTGTCAAGGTGTTTGCCTGACCTTCTCATTCCCCATTGCCTGGCTTTCTCACTGAGGATTCTGGGGAAAGGATGTGGTCCTGGGAGGAGGGCATTGTTGCCAGTTACCTCTTTGCTCTGAGGTCATGGAGGGGCCGAGCCTCATTTCTATACGCAAAGTCCATGGTCGTCCTTATTTCTATATGCAAATTCCTCTGCCAGGGCAGGGACAGACTTCCGGCCAGCAGCGATCCACACTCACAGCACTAGTTGGGAAAATTTTCTTTGCTTTGTTCCTCAAAACTGCTCCCAAGACAGGCGCCTCTTCACTTTGCTCAAGACCAAGTTTACTGGGTGCCCCACGCCCAGGGTCACACAGACATGCCACACAGGAGGGTAACGTGTCCAAGGGGAGAAAGGAAGTCTCTTTATTTGTGAATGCACTGTCACTTATTTCCTGACTGGATATTTCAATAATTTTTTGGAGTTTTTGGCTATTACAAATTGTGCTGATGACACTTTTTTTTTTAGATTTATTTATTTATTACTATATACAGTATTCTATCTGCATGTATGCCTGCACACCAGAAGAGGGAGCCAGATCTCATTAGGTGGTTGTGAGCCACCATGTGGTTGCCGGGAATTGAACTCAGGACCTCTGGAAGAGCAGTCAGTGCTCTTAACCTCTGAGCCATCTCTCCAGCCCCGGATGACACATTCTCGTGGGTGTTGCCTGAGGCCCCTCTGCTGGTGCTGGTACCCAGAGGACCCGCGGTGTCACAGCGCTGGTGGCCCACATTAGCATTTAAGGATACCTGGTTTTCTGAGCTGACACCGTTTCTGCTCCCCGCAGCGTCGGCGTCAGGCAGCGCTGTGTAAATCCCTGGGACTGGTCCCAGTCTGCGTCCACGTTGGTGTGGTGGGCCTCAGGGTGAGAGGACAGGGTTGTAGTTCACAGAGTGAGAAGAGCCGGACACAAAGAAACCACCCAGGCACCCACATGTGGTGGTATCGTGTTCCCCAAAATATTGTGCACCCTAATAAACTTATCTGGGGTCAGAGAACAGAACAGCCACTAGATACAAAGGCCTGAAAATGGTGGCACTTACACCTTTAATCCTAGCACTCTAGAGGTAGAAATCCCTCTGGATCTCTGTGAGTTCAAGGCCACATTGGAAACAGCCAGGCATGGTGACACACGCCTTTAATCCCAGAAAGCGAGCCTTTAATTCCAGGGAGTGGTGGTAGAAAGCAGAAAGGTATATAAGGCGTGAGGACCAGAAACTAGAAGCATTTGGCTAGTTAAGCATTTGGCCTGGTTAAGCATTCAGGCTTTTGAGCAGCAGCAGTTCAGCTGAGACCCATTCTGGATGAGGACTCAGAGGCCTCCAGTCTGAGGAAACAAGACCAGCTGAGGATCCGGCGAGGTGAGGTAGCTGTGGCTTGTTCTGGTTCTCTGATCTTCCAGTTCACCCCCATAACTGGCCTCAGGTTTGATTTTATTAATAAGAACTTTTAAGATTCATGCTACACCCACGTCCTGTTTATACCAAGCTTAGAAACGGCCAGGACCACCTAAGCTGCTGTAGCCATGTGGGGAGCAGGGGAGGGGTTCTGGGGGCTTTGCCTCCTCTGTTCCTCTGCCCCCCCCCCCCCCCCCGCCCTTCCCCCACTTCCCTCCCTCCCTTTCTCCATTCTTCCCTCTCTACTTCCTTCTGGTCAGGTTCAATTTCTGCCTGTTAGATAAAAGCCAGCATTTCGCAGGAACTTGTGAAGCAGGTTCTCCTCTACCAAAGGAGCCAGTTCCCTAATGGCTATCTGTGGTCCTACTGGCCCACCAAAGTGCACGCTGGCCTCCAGGACCACTCTGTATCACCAGTACCTGCTATGACATCCTGGTTCAGTTCTTCTCACCTCCTCCCTTACTCTAGACCTCCCCCACCACCACCACCTCAGGAGCTCCCCTACCCCAGCTACTCATTCTCCTTATAAACCTGCTATTTCAACCATGCATGGTCCTTCATCTTCCTTCCTTAGTCCCCTCTGTGTCCTCTCTCGTTCCTCATTGGTGGTCCTCTCTCTGTCTTCCTCTCTCACTCTCTCGTTCCTCATTGGTGGTCCTCCCTTTGACTTCCTCTCACTCTCACCCTGCTCTCTCCTCTCATGGTCAGTCCCAGTCTACCAGCCATGTTCAGCCTACTGCTTTCTCTCTCTGCTCTGGACTCTTCCAGATGCCTCTGGCCGTTCTCTTCCTCATATCTACGATGAAAAACCTTCCGCTTAACCATATCTTCGGTCAGTTATGTCGTCAGTTTATACACTTCCTACTTCTTTCTCTGTTGTTCGGTGTGGGGTTTGTATTGTTGTTGTTTGTTTTTGTTTGTTTGAGACAGGATCTCACCGGGCAGCCCTGGCTGGCCTGGATCTCACCGGGTAGCCCTGGCTGGCCTGGAACTCACAGACACCTGGACCTCTGAATTAAAGGCACGTACCACCCACTCTGCTTGGATTGTGAGACAAGTTCTCACTACTACAACACAGGTTAGTCTTGAACTCTTGATCCTGTATTAACCTCTTAAATACGGGATTATAGGAGTATACCACTTGGCCTATTCTACCCTGTACACAAGTTAGCAAGCTGTATTCTTATTATTTGTGCACTTTTAGATTTTTTTTTCTGGATTTACGTGTATAAATGTTTGCTTGCATGTATACCTGTGTACCACATGCATGTTTGGTGTTCACGAAGGTCAGAAGAGGAAGTCAGATCCCCTGGAACCTGAGTTAAGATGGTTGTGAGCCACTATGTGGTGGGTGTTGGGAACTGAACCTGGGTCCTGGAAGAGCAGCCGGTGCTACAGACCTCTGAGCCATCTCTCCAGCCTCCTGTGTACTTTTTCCACAGTTACATCTGTTTGTTTTTCAGTACTGGGGCTGGAATCCAGGTCCTCATACACACTAGCAAGTGTTCTACCCCGAGCCGCACCCCTACATGGTCTCCTATATCTTATATTAAATAAAAATGTCACAGAATAGTCTCAGTCTCCCCTTTCCCACCTCTGCCTTCTCTCTTCACAGCATTAGTTAAGAACTGTCCCTATCTGAGTCTCCTTCGGCAGGCTGGCCTGGACAGGCGTTAGGACCTGCCCTGGAAAGGGCCTCAGCTTGGTGTAGGCTCAGCTCTGCCTTTTTCGAAAAATCTTTTCATCTTTGAGACAGGGTCTCGTGTAACTCAGGCCAGCCTCGAACTTACCATGCACCAGAGGCTGGCCTTGAATTCCTGATCCTTCTGTCCCTACCTCTGGCATGCTAGGACTGAAGATGAGCACACCCTGATGTCTTAATCCCTTTTGACAAGGGGTGGTCCTTTAGACTCATTTTACAATGTGC
The DNA here is from genome assembly GCA_902168425.1 of Peromyscus attwateri. NCBI lineage: Eukaryota > Metazoa > Chordata > Mammalia > Rodentia > Cricetidae > Peromyscus > Peromyscus attwateri. The sequence goes on from CABHPP010132525.1 coordinate 40,884, forward strand.
TCCAGACACACCCACTGTGGCAGGCCCTGCTCCTCAGCCCCCGGCCTCCCCCCCCCCCCACTCTGTCTCTCGGGCTCCAGAGGAAGACTTGGTCCTGGAGGGGCACTGGACTCTGATGGAAGAGGTGCAGAGCAGCCCCCTCCTGTGAGCACTGGAGAGCAGGCCTGTCTGCGGCAGGGTCCCAGAAGGGTTGCTGAGAATCAGGAAGATCCCAGCCCCGCCCCTCCACTGGCTTCTTTTTGATGTGATAAAACACACACCAGAAAGTTTACGTTGAGACCATTTCTAGTTTTTGTGTTTTGGTTTTTTGAGACAGGGTTTCTCTGTGTAGCCCTGGCTGCCCTAGAACTCACTCTGTAGACCAGGCTGGCCTTGCATGCAGAGATCCACCTGCCTCTGCCTCCTGAGTGCTAGGATTAAAGGTGTGCACCATTAAATATGGCCAAAGATTGTGTGTGTGTGTGTGTGTGTGTGTGTGTGTGTGTGTGTGTGTGTGT
>CABHPP010132526.1:0-40552 GCA_902168425.1 Peromyscus attwateri
ACACACACACACACACACACACACACACACACACACACACACCCCTTCAGATTAACAGGAAGATAGATTTCCAATAGCAGAGTTCCAATGATATTTAACTAGGTTTCAAAATTGTCCACTACGTCAAACACAAGCAAGCGAGGCAGATACTTGTCCCTCTTGTGGGGGACTTTGACAGGTGAAAGGGCATCCCAGGGAAGGAGATCTGGGCTGGCAGCAGAGTCAGGGCACTCCTGAGGACGAAGCTTCTTGTATGTGGTGTGAGGTCAATTGCTGGGCTGGGGTGTGAGGTGTCAGATGGATAACATGGTTCTCTGAGCATGAGGACTGGTTGAAGTTGTACAGAAGTCAGGACTGTTCTGCATCCTGGAAAGTGCTGTAGAGATGGGAATTATTCTAGGTTTTAGGTTCATGGATTGCTGTTCGTAACCTGGGGCATGCTCTGTTCAAAGACGCTCTTATTAAGCTCAGCTTGTCCCCAGCTTTCCTCGGGTAGCTAGGATGGTGGAGGAGCAAGCATGTCACTGGCTCAAGGGAGGCCTCAGTGGTGGGCAGGGAGTACAGAGAGCACCCAGCCAGCTACCCCTCCCCCCACTTGGTGGAGAGGCTGGCCATGGCCTTGTGCTGGGAGGGCTGGGAAGGAGCCTCCTGGGAGTTGCTGACATGGATACTTCCTGAGTGAATCCTGAACAACCTTGGCAGGCCTCTCTGGGGCCCAAAGGCCAGCACCTCACAGGGCATCTCTCACTGCTGGAAGCAGTGTTGTATGGGAGGAAGAAGCTAAACATGGAAAACTCAGTTCCTACTTTACCCTGTCACCCAGTTGCTCTGTGATGTTCAGTGAGTCTCACACTCCATCCCTTCCAAGCCTTAGTGTGGGGCCTGGAATTATTTCCAAGATCCTTGTTAATTCTTTTTAAAATCATTTTTGGGTTTAGATTTATTGATTTTATGTGTGTGAGTGTTTACCATGCATGTATATATGCGTACTGAAGAGGACTTTGGATCTCCTGAACCTGGAGTTAGGAGTCTCCATGTGGGTACTGGGAACTGAACCCAGGTCCTCTGCAAGATCAAATGATGCTCTGAAGAGCCCATCTTTCTGTGCCTTGAGCTATGAGCACCAGTGTGGACAGAGAGGTTCCAAGGTCTGGAGGGTGTATGCACAGGGTGCATGCACAGAGGCCGGCTCCATGGATGAGCCTGCACAGGACATGCTGTGGCTGGCCCTCGGGATGACCACCTGCAGGACTGTGTGACCTTCCCTCTGTATTTCAGAATTTACAGCTAAACATAAGCTCTTCCCCACTCATTTTCCATGATGAGAACTGAACCCAGGACTTCTTGCATGAGAGGCAAACACCCTACCACTAAGCTACATCCTTAGACCTATAACTTCCCTTCAATCCCATTAAATGACTCCAAGAGCCTGACTGTCCCAGACTAGTCCCCTCTATGTCTAGAATATCCATCCAGGTCTTATCCTCTCTCCTTGAAGGTCTTTTCTGACCTGCTCTCTTTTCCTAAACTGAGATTCAGACCCCAGAGAAAGGGATGGGGACCCCGTCAACTAGATCTCCTTGAAGGCTAGTGTCCTCCCTACACACTTCCCCTGATATATAATGCATGCTTTGCTTACAATGAACCCCAACTTTATGAGACAGTTATTGGGTATTCCTATGGGGCAGGGGTTATCTGCTGAGGCAAAGATTCTGGCTTTGGTAGGACTGTCTAGGACTTGACAGGCCAAGACACGGGGACAATAATAGGCTGTGCTAGCTCACTAGAGGATGAGGTTACTCCGTGATGAGTTGGTACCCAGGCAGATTAGCAGCTGGATGAGTTTAGAATGGGAGCGATAGAGACCAGGATCTTGGGAGACAAAAGATATACGCAGCCTGATAAGTGCACAAGAGCCAAGCCCAGTGCTCAGATAGTTTTCCTGCCCCTTCTATAGTCCAGGGCTATCTCCCCAGCCCTCAGAGGAAGCATTAGGAGCTGAACTGGGCTGTGAGGATACTCCTTTTGCAGGTGGGGACCTGAGCAGAAGGTCCAGGGGTGGCTTAGCCACACTCACTCCACCAAGTGATGGCATCCGGAGCATTTTCTCCAACCTCAGTACTTGCAAAGACAGTACAGGACCCCTCATGGTCCCCCAGAAAGTCACCCAGAAAGCCAGCCGGCTTCCATAGCCCTGAGCTCTCTCTATGTATGCACCTTTCAGGGCCGTGGGGCCTCAGTGTTCAGGGCCATGCTCCAGTTCAGGGCGCAGTGAATGGGGATTGTTCCAGGAGATGGTTTGCACTGTACTCTTCTGAATTGTTTGGGTCTGTGCCAGCTCCTTCCCCGAGCAATGCCCTCTTGGCTATTGTGTCAATTATGGCTGATGGTTATCTCGCGTGTTTATCCAGTTGCTGTATAGATTGACTCTCTGAATGTCAGGGTTTGCCTGTTTCCATAACAGGAAGCCGCTCGCTGTCTTACTGTATTAAGAAACTCCAGTCAACACAATAGAATCTCAACAAAACCCTAAACACTCCATTTGCCGGGGGAGCCTCATTGAATCCAACTCTTATTGTTCCATTTAGAATTGGAATCCTGTATTTACAGTCAGAAGGGTGTGTGTGTGTGTGTGTGTGTGTGTGTGTGTGTGTGTGTGTGTCTGTGTGGGCACGCACGTGTGTGTTTAATGAGGTCAAGCCTGGCTTTTCACTTTCTAGGTTCCCCACCCAAAGCTCCGCAAACTCAGCAGAGACAAGGGCGCCAGGATTCCCCAGCTGTAGACCTTCTGACGCTGGAGGGTGGGGACATGCAGGACAGAGTCCTTGGGGAGCTTCCTCCTGGTCTGCCTGCCTTGGGTCAGAGGAAGAGGCTTCTGTTTCCACACTGAGGCACAGACAGACAGGAGAACAAAACAGCAGTGTGGAACCGAGGCGCCCCAAACCCTGCAGAGGAAGCACGATCAAAGAGAAGCCACTGGGCTCTCCCTTCTCTCTCCCTTTCTGTTTGTTATGCCTTGCGGTGGCTCCCATGCCCTGGGAGTTTCCAAGAAGCCCTCTGGGTACCTGCTTAAATAGTGTGCATTTCTTTTCTTCTTTTCTTTTTTTTTAAATTTGGCGTTTCTCTCCCATCCTCAGCTTGGCGGGGGGCTTAGAGAACAAAGCCACCAGCCCACAGTGGTAAATGTGATTCTGCATGAAGAGCCACCTCCTCCAGGTCAGACTTAGCACTAGTACTGTCGCAAAGCTCCAGGGGACAGATCTTCCAGTGCGGGAGGCATGGAGCAAGCTTTAGGCATTACCAGTGTAAAACTGAAACCCAAAGATGAAGTTCAAGTAGAAAGTGAATCTAGATCCCATGGGTCCAATCTCCTGATACTATTAAGCCCTGAGACTATCACTGATATGAGCTTTGGCATTCTTGACTGATTAGTTGAGCCAATGAAACAGCTTGTGAAACCATCCACATGGGTTAAGTGAAGGCTTGGATGCAAGGTCCCCTGCAGACCGAGGACTCTCCTTACTATCATTCTTCTTACAGCACAAGTGGATAGCTACGACCTATTTTCCAATATGAACCCAGGCTACAGAGTTACCTGGAATTAGGCACATTAGGAATGCTCTTAGTGTGATCCACTCTTCTATTCCCAGGAAAGTGACTGGTCCACCCAGAGAGAGGCTGTCAGAGGCTTGGGAGGGAAGGAAGTGGGGTTGCTGGGTTTGGGAGGGGAGCTGGAAGACAGTGCAGGTATCATCCAGTTCATGTCCACTCATCACCTCACAGGTGAGGAGGGAAGGTGAGAGAGTCTAGCAAGTGCGGGTTCAAAGGAGGCCTCCTCAGTGAAAGGGAACAGGGTAAAGGATTCACCCTTGAAAGCCGAGTGGGAAAGGAGGACAGCGGCATCACACAGAAGCCAGGGAATCAAGGGAAGGTGGACAGGCGGCTGAGTCAAATGACCTGAGCATGGTTCCTTAGATCACCATGTACACTCTACCCTCCAAACCTCTTTAAGTTTTCTGGTCAAATATTTCATATTACACAAAACGCAGGAGGCAATGGGCTTGACCTCTTTTTAAAAAGATTTATTTGTATTTTATGTGTACAAGTGTTTCAGTGTATGTTTATAAGCATACCACGTGTGTGCCTGCTGCCTACAGAGTCCAGAAGAGAATGTTACAGAGGATTACAAGTTGCTGTCTGGGTCCTCCAGAAGAGCTGTAAGTGCTCATAACTGCTGAGCCATCTCTCCAGACTCCAGTCTTGACCTCTTATATTGCATAGACTTTCTAGAGGGATGTGTGTACTGCTTAGGATATGCTCTGAACTACACAGGCTTCCCTTCCCCCGAGGGAGATGTGGATGCCCCTCATTCCGCTGGAGCTAGCTAAGTAGAAAAAGTCTTTTGGCTCCTGATGGTCCAGTAAATTTAAATATTCTCTTATCTTGATACTAATAGAACTCTAACCTCCACATCATGCAAAAATCTAAATAGTTATCCCTTGATATTCACAGGGGGCTGATTCCAGGATCCCACACAGGTGTCCAAATCCCGAGAAATTCAAGTCCCTTATAGAAAATGGCATACTCTTTGCATGGAACCCACGCACAGCTTCCTACATATTTTAAATCATCTATATATTACTTACCATACTTAACACAATGTAAATGTTATGTAAATATTTGCTCTGGTGTATTGTTTAGGGAATGGCAGAAAAAAATGTCTGCATGTTCAGGACAAAAGGCAACCAACATAAATAGACCTAATCACGCTCGGAGTCTACAGGTGGCTCACCCTTGGGACACAGAACTCCTAGTTTCTGAAGGCTGCTGTAGGCTGCTGATGCAGAAACCTCTGTTTTGGTCAAAGACAAAGGTGTCTTACAGAACACACCATTTTCACCTGTTCAACTTCTGTTGACTAGTCCAAGCAAAGTAGCAGACCTGGGAACTGTAATGTAGTCAACAGAGCAGTAGAGGGCACTGTTGACCTAAACTCAAATCATGACAAATCAAATTCAGGAACCAGAATTCTGATCACTAAGTAATTAATCATTCAAAGAGTCCTCAGGGCTACTCCAAACCTTGTCTAAACCAGGCCAGTGAACACAAAGCCTGTTGGCTCACAAAGAGCTTCCCTGCCTTGCCCAGGAACTCAGACCTCAGCCTGGTAAGCTGTCCTCTGTGGAGAATGGTTCACACCAGCCTGGGTCCATTGTGTTGGATTTCCTCCGGTTCCTCTTGTTCTGGTCCACTGACTTTGAACCTTGCCTTTACATCTCAGGAGACCAAATTACTTCCCCCAAGATGCCTCCCCTCTATTATTCTTGTTTACCAGGCAGTTGCTGCCGTGTGGATGTCTCCGGAGTAGGGTGGGTGTAGTACAAACTGGACTCACTTTAAACATTGGCAGAGTCAGATTAATACCGTTTCAGAGCTGAGGAGAAAGATGGATCTTGGAATCACCCTTACTAGGTTGTGTTTCTTGGGAAACACAGTAGCATTATCTAAGGATCAGCCAGGATTTTGTGGGTAAGGTTTATATTACCTGTGTTGAGTTTTTGGCCTTGATGTACATACCTTTAATCCCCAGCACTTGGGAGGCAGGATCTGAGTTCAAGGCCAATCTGGTCTACAGGTCAACCATGGCTATGCAATGAGACCCTGCCTCAAAGCAAACAAACAAAACAACACATATCCTGTTCCAGTGGGGATGCTGATAGTGGAGGACACTGTGTAGAGGGGGCAGCATGGGAACATGGGAAATCTGTATGCCATCAGCTTAATTTTATTATGAGCGCAGAAGCACCTTGGACAATAAAGTCTATATCAACATATGCTAATTGTGATTTATTTGTTCTTCCCAAATGAATGCTGATTTCCAGACCTAATGGTGGAATCACGATCTTGCGTTCTGTTTCCCTGAGAGACCTCCAAGTAGTCGAGGACCCACAAAAGCTGTGTCTGCCCTGTCTGTGGGTACGAGAGCCTGTCAGAGCCTGCATGATTTCAGGCTCACAACTCTGCCAGTTTTCCACTCAGAGCATAAATACCAAGGGACTGAAATAGCACTGCTGAGTCTTGGGTATGGCACATGGGGCTCTCCCTCTGTACTGTGGTGTTATTGGGGGGCCTGCTGATCGGAGTGTAGAGAATTGTGCTCTGAGATGACTGGTCATTTGGAAGTGTCTTGAAGTAAGACACAGAGACTCAAGGGGGGCATTTAGTCTTTCACAGCAACTAGAAGGCACAAAGAAGAGGCTTTGCAATTCTTTGGGGGAATGACTTCCTGCTCTGGTGTGAGAAGACCCTTCTGCAGCCATCTTGTCTCCATTCCTGGAGTTTCTATTAGCTCAAGAGTGCTGAGGGCTTTTCTGTTTCTAGAAATTTCTAAGTTGACTGTGGGAACATAATTAGTGAACTTTATGTAATTTTCTCTAAAGTCCTACTTCACTGGGGTAAAATAAGTCATTTTTTCCCATAAATTAGAACACACAGAGGATGATTTTTTTCCCTTATAAAAAGCCACAATTCTGGTTTTCCCCAGGCAGATGAAGAAGGGTGGTTTCAGACCCAGAAAGGGGGAGGCTTTCAGACTGTCTTGACCAAGACACTGTAATATCTGATGTTGCCAGCAGGGGGCGGAGGAGACACACCGCCTGTAGAAGAACCATTAACCTCACTGCTGGTGGTGGTTTTTTTTTTTTTAGGGGAACACAACAGCTGTGTTGGCTTCTTCTGTGCTCACAAGTCCTGATAAAGGGCGCCACCTGAGGAAGCAGAAAAGAGCCTGGGGTCCAAACTTTGACAAGCTTCTCTGAGGCCACAGTGGGAGCATCCCTAGACCTCTTGAGGTCAGTCTCCCTTCACTCTCCTAGTGGACCAGAAAAATTTAAACAAATTGCTCAAATCACACTTACATTTCAGAGGAGAAAGGGGCAAGGTTTTAAATGTTTGGGCTAAATACCACGTAACTATACCTGTTCTATTTCACTTATGAGATCAGGTCTCCGGATCCAGGGCTGGCCCCAAGCTCAATATTAGCAGAGAATGACCCTGACCTTGGGACCCCCTTGCCTGCAGTTCTGGTGCTCTGATCACTGGTGTACGCCACCATATCAGAGAGATAAACTCGTATTTTTAAAGCTGTTCCTCATTGATTCAAACATTCAAATTTAACTAGGTGTCTCGTTGTTTTAATTTGCTGCGTCTGTAACATGCACTTTTCTTTAGTGCTCTAGAATATTCTAGACCAGTACAGATCCCAAGGGCGTTGTCCCCACTTCCTGCTAGAGCTTGTTCCCCAAGCTCTGGTAGGTGCTGTCTTATTGGGTCTAAACCATTCACTTCAGAAAGGGTCCAGGGACAGCAGGTTTCATGGCTGCTCCCCGCCACCAGCCTAATGTTCACTAAGGACAGTCCCTGAAGGATTTCCCTTTTCTCTGCCTTGCTTGGCTTTCTCAGTAGCATTGGCCTATGCTTCACAGTCATAGACTGGAGGTTCCCCCCTCCATGGGGCATCGGAGGGAGTGCAGAGATGGGTGGTACCACACATGCCTCCTGAAGTCACCTGGACTGGAGTCTGTTCATCAGCCTCTACTTTAAGGACCCCGAAGAAGAGAAGGACCAGCCAAATGTTGCACTCTGTCACCCTAGTGGAGCAGTTTGTCCGGGCTCTGGGATGGGCCTGCGGGCTCGATTGTGTGGCAGGACACCTGGCATCCACCGCCCAGGCGACAGCCTCGGTGGTGGCCGTGCTTTCCTGTGCAGCCACCGCAGTGTGTAGGATGCTGATAAGGGACAACAATGTAGCAGAGGAAAAAGTGGCAGCCGTGGGGACAATGAGCGGCGGCAGGGACTCTCCCAGGCTGCGGCTCAAGAAGGATTTTTGAGTCCCAGAAGTGACAAAGACTGCTCTCTGGGTGTTGTAAGCTCTATTCCCCCAGGGAGCTGCCCCTGTCAGTCGGCCTCCCAAGCTCTCCTCTTTCCACGGTGGAGCAGACGGAGCTACTACCCCAAGAGGGACCCTTGCAACCTTCCCCAGGGGACAGGTAGATGGCAAGAGCTCCCAGGGTGACCTGGGGCTAGCTTCTCCAGTTCTCTCTCCTGGTCCCCAGTAGTCAGGGCATGAACTAAGGACAGCTTTCAATTATAACTTTGACCATTAATGAACTAAATTCCCCAATCAAAAGACACAGACTAGGGCCAGTGAGATGGGTTCAGCAGGTAAAAGCATTTGCTGGGCAAGCCTGATGACCTGAGTTTAATCCCCAGAGGCCATGGTGGAAGAATGGACCAACTCCTGAATATTATCTTCCAAATTCCATACCAAGGCACAAACACATAGCATACACACACACACACACACACACACACACACACACACACACAATATTAAAAAAAAACTATTTAAAAGACATAAGCAAGCAGGAAAGATTAAGCAATAAGAGCCATGTATTCGTTGTCTCCAAGAAACATACTTTACCATCAAAGACAAATACAGCCCATAAGAGGGCTTTTCACCCTAGTCTGGAAGTTAGGCTGGGACAAACAAGGACCCAGGCAGGCCTGATAGTTCCTCAGATAGGCTAGCCCTTGGAGGCTTCAGGGAAACCACACACCTTGAGGCTTGTGCCCAACATGAGACCAAGCTTTCCTATGGTCCAATGGTCCACAGATATCAATCCAGGGGTCTCCTGGAGGTTCAGCCACCTTGCAGCCAAGACAGACTATTGATGACAGGAGTGTCATCATTGGCCACTTGAGGAACGCAAGTGTGGTGGATGTAAAACCACACCCTCTGGGGTAGAGCCACTGCAGACCTGGCCCCAGGTGCATGAACAGCCTTGAAGATTTGTCGTCCCTTCCTGGTCACAGTGCAGAGCACTGTTCGAGACCAGCCTGAGCCTTCATTGCTGAGCCCACCTTCTGTGGACTAGGGCTTAGAGCAGCTTGTGAGAGGTGAACAGCATTCTACTAAGGGAGTGAAAGAAAAAAAGCAAGAGGAGAGTAAGGGAGGTAGGGAAGAAAGGCACGATGGAGCCAGGGGTGGGGAGGGAAGGCACGATGGAGCCGGGGATGGGGGAGGGAAGGCATGATGGAGCCAGGGATATGCCAGGCCAAAGACCGGCTGTGCACCATGAAGTCCGGTGCCCAGGAGCTGTGCTGAGAGAAGAGCCCCATCTGCCACAGTACTTCAGAGGAGCAAAGTCCCCGATGTGCTGTTTCTCAGGCCAAAACCAAAGAGATTCTTGCCCAGTGTCCTCAGGGAGAGAGCACAATCTGAAGCTGGAGCTGGGGGCGGGGGTTTCACTGTCCAGAGCCAGCAGTTCTAGGCCATTGCTGGGAGACTCTCACTGTAAAGCCAGGGTAAAGATGGAGGCCAGTCGGCAGAGGCCAGGAGGGACCCCTGGTCCAAGGACACAGCCTTGTGCATCTGGGCTCTCGGAAGGGCAGGTTTTAGTATGCTAGAGAGGGGGCATTTGTGCTCCTACAACTCTCAACCTGCCCTGATTCCGTCTGCTCCCCGTGAGGTGCCGGATAGCAAGGAGTTGGGAGTGTTCCTCTGGGGACACCTGGGGGATCCCAGTGTGTGGCCTTAGTTCCCTGTGCCTCTGTGCCACGCTGTGCACCATAATGGATCGCCATCCTCCTGTGGGAGAGGAGACAAGATGTCAGAAGGGCCATTTCTCTCCCTCTGTTCTAAAGGTCTCCTACGATATCAACACAGTGTTCTGGGTCACTAGGTCACTTGACCACCCCTGGGCCTCCTCCAGCTCCTCGGTCTGCTGGCAGGAGCTGGGGAACGGTGGCTCTCGAGGGCCCCCAGCCCTTTATCCCCGGCACATTCAGTTCTCAGAGAAGCTGCACACAGAGTGAGCACCACGGGTTGGGATCAGGAGTTTTTGCGTATGCACACCTCGTTCGTTAGCTGCCACTCCTTCAGTGAACCCCAAAAACTTATAGCTGTGCTGGATCATTTCCCAGCAGCCCCTTCCCCATGCAATCAAGGACAGAGCACCGAGCCCCTATTATGGGCTGTTTTGTCAGCACTTGGCGTGCGACCATGGAGGTGACACCAATTACTTGTGTCACAGCTTCTGGGGAAGACGGAGATGCATGAAAGCCAGCTCGGGGCCATCCATCAAGACTGGAGGGGGCTGAAGGCCTGTCACGATGACAGGGAATAGAGAGAAGCAGCGTCTCTCAGGGCCCTGAGTTGGCAAAGTGTGTTCTATCATCAGAATTGACGCCTCTGCAGGCGGGATGGGCCAGGGTGAGAGAAGGGGACTTTGGGGGCTAGGTGTCAGGTCACAGGGCCACCCCCTGTCCTCAGGCCTGCCTCTGCCTTCTTGCTGTTTCCTCCTCCAAACACCCCTCAGCTCTCAACTCCCCCTGTCAGAGCACCCCTGTTTCTTTGGGGAGCCAATCACATGCTGCCTCTTAGATGGGGCTGCTCCAGTCTAACCCCATGCCTGTTAAAATGTGCTCCACAGGAATCCTGTGCCCCTAAGCCAAGTGATAATTAACCTGTTGAAGTAATCGCTGCTTTATTATATTCTGCAACGTGTCTACACCGTCTGCCATACCATCGGATTCTCATGACCACGCAGCACGTAGGAATGAAGCCAGTGTTGGCAGATGGGTAAACTGAGGCTAGCAGAGCTGTTAACTCACCCCCAAATCCTACTGTTGGCATACATACCATCTGTTGGGGTATAGCAGTTGGGCAAAGTGGGCACGGAGGAAGAAGTGACGGCGTTCACCCTCTCACACTTCCAGACCTGCTACTGTGCCTATGGGGATCGTGTGTCACACTGAGGCTCCCGGAAGAAAGTAGGCCGCTGGGGTCACCTTGTCCAGGAAGTCCCAGGGGCCTCAAGAGATTCTGGGACTTGGGGGAACCGTTCAGGGGAGGGAGATGCCCTTAGACTCCCGATGAGCATGCCTCTACTTCTAGCTGTCCCTGGCTCTGCTCTCTAAGAGCCTTGGAGAGCGAGGATTTTTCTCGTGCTCTACCATTGTGTATTTATTCATGCCTTACCTCACTGCTGTAACAGAATGCCTGGTAGAAGCAACGTGAGGGAGGAACGTCTGTTTTAACTCTCGTTTTCATGGTATTTCAGTCCATGGTGGGGCAGGGCGGGGAGATACGGAGTCAGGAATAGCTTGGTCCCTGTTGGAGAGAGCGTGGGGCAATAGGTCCCTTCTTGGTACCCCACCCGGAAGCAAAGACTAGGACTCAGAACCAGGCTCAGAGGCCTACCCTCAGTGATCTGCCTTTATCAGCCAAGTCCCACCTCCTAAAGGTTCCACAACCTTCCTAAACAGCACCCGCAGTTGGAGACCAGGGGTCCAAACACACGAGTCTGGGGAGGGGACACATTCCATATTCAAACCACAACTATTTTGTTTCTCCTCCAGCCTGTTCTGAAGGCCAAAGGATCCCAGGTAGGGGCTTCAGAGAGCATAGAAGACCCTGAGCTATGGAGAGGGTGTGTCTCTGCCAAGGTCAAGGCAGGCTATAGCTAGTGGAGCCAGGCTCTGGGCCAGAACCTCCCAGAGCTTGCAGAGCGCAAGCACAATGTAATGATGACGTAGCAACAGAGAGAGGTCAGGCATCCCAGTAACTAACTCAGAGCTGGGAAGAGCTTTCCAGCATTGCGGGTGAATTGGAGGAGTGAGGGAACATCCAGGTTTTCTAGAAAGAACTGACCCCCAAACCCACATCCCTGAGCTTCCAGTATTCGCTTACCCAGAGGCTTACCCAAGTTTTTCTCCCTCCTTGCTCCAGCCCTGGGTTCAAATCACCCCTCAAACTCCAAAACTCAGCCAGTGTACCCAAGTCTATGGTGTAGGTATTCCCTCCCCCACCCCCACCCCATAGCTGCCGCTGAGGTGCACCAGGGGCGAGAAATGCAGCCATCAGCGCTTCTATTTACAGCGACCCTGCTGTGTTAATTAATTAAAGCGCGTGTCTCTGAGAGATGGACACCATGTTATTCTGGCTTAAAGCTGGGGGGAGGGGGCTGCGGCTTTGAGCTCGACCCACCCCTTAGAATTAAAACACGGAGCAGGGTTTGGGGTTCCAAGAAAGGGATGTGGGCACCTCCCCTCTCACCATGTCTTTGTGGCCACACACCTGAGTCAACTGCTTGGCATGGCAGACCTGAAAGGGCTTTCCTAGCCTTCTGCTTAGCAGGCCGTGGGGGGAGGGGCTTCCACGTTGCCAGTGGAACACATTGATGGGGGGGGGGGGTGGGGAGGGCATGTGGGGAGGGGAGGACCACAGAGAAGATACGCATCGGCTTCGGGAGAGCATAATAGGAAGACTTCAGCGTGATGTATGGTTCTGGGGACATTATTAATGATTTGCTGATTTTTACCTTTAAAACCTTTGGGCAGATTATTTATTATGTCCTTGGCGTGTCTATGATCTATGGAGGGGGCACTAATCTCTGAGCATCCCCCCCCCCCTCGTGTCCCCTACTCCTTTACAGTGTCTAATTAGGCTGAGATGCTGCCCTCTCTACCAGGCTCCACCCCACACCTGAGCAGGGAGGCCCGATCATCGGAGATTCGCGTTTTTACCCCATGGAGCCTGCAGAGCAGAGAATCTGGTTCCTGTGCCCGGCTATGCAGGAGATTGCTGTGTGACCTTGAACCGAAGCATGAGGCGCGACTTTCCTGGGCCTCATCCCCTGAAGGAGGCTGCTGGAGAGATCTCAGGCGTCGGTTAGAGTAGAAAGCAGGACACATGGCCCTGCTGGCACTGAAGTCTCCAACTCCTGTGACAAGGAGGACTAGAGGACAGTGGCGGCACTTCCAAAGGCTCCTTCCTCATCCTGACCTTCTGTCTGCGGCTGCTCAGCACAAGGCCTTCGAATCCTCCAGGATGGAGAGACTTCAGATTGTCTACTGGTTGGGGACACAGTGGGGACAAGAAGCCAAATTCGGGGAGAAGGCCACCATGGCTGACAGACCACACGTCTCAGGCAGAACTGTGGAAGAGAGAAGAGTGCACCCTGCCGGAAGTCCCAACCCCACTCCAGGAGCCCGAGTCCCAGGATCAACTTCCTACCCTGGTGATTCTCCTTCAGACCTCAAGGGCCTCCTGGCAGCAGCCTGACCTCAGGTTGCCAAGTTCTCCTCCTATACCAGGCTGTATTTTGAGGACCTAGTGGGTCTTTGGGCCAGGGCTTCGGTGGCTAGCCAGCTGGAAGGCGTCCCGTCCTGCCTGGGGCCTGGGGAGAGGCCAGGGGTGTGATTCTAGAAGCCTGTTTGCTCCAGCTGAATTCTGTCATCTCTGAAAATGCAAGAAGGAGGGTTCCAAAGTCCTGGTCCCACCTCTCCTGAACTATGCTTTTCTTTCAGAATGGCCATCAGGTCACCCCATCAGGGCCCATCAGAACCCCTCTTCAGGAATGCAGCACTTCAGTGAATCTCAGCTCCTTCGCACCACTACCCATAGAGCCCCCTGACCCCATGCATGTACACACATGCACACACAGACATGCACAGACAAATACATGCACATGTCCATACATACATGCCCAATGACTTATCTTTCTTATCATGGGTCCATCAACCCAAAGCACAGCCCCTCACCCCAACCTCAGCCATGACTACTGATCCCAGTTCCAGCTTTGCCTCTCAGAACGACCACACCCTCACTAATAATAATAATAAAATAATAGACCACACCTCTAACTAATACTGTCCAGAACCTCCAGTAACCCACCCTTTGGCTGCTGTGGCTGGGGTTACTGCTGAAGCCGCTCCCACTGTACCTCAGCTTCCTTAACTGTCACCCAGTGGGTACCACAATGGGATCAAAACCACCTGTGCAGCAGGAGGTGGGGCTCCTGATCAATAGGTGCAGGATGGGTAATCTAGCTCCTGTGCATGTAAAAAGGGGACCAACAGGCAATAGTTTCCACTCTGCATAATCACCTGTGGTCACAGGCCTGGCACAGACCAGTGGTCAGAATGAACCCAACACTCTCTAGCTTTATCCTAGGGTCAAAGGGCTTTGGACCCAGAGACCCAGGGACCCAGGAGCTCAGGGTCTCAGAGATCCAGGGGACCATTATGGGCTTGATTCTGAGGTACAGGAAGGGACCTCAGATGTGCTTGGAGGGCAGAAGCAGGAGGGAAAAGCTTGGTGCTTCTTGATAGCAGACGAAAACGGCTCTAAAAGCTTCTCTTCATCCTGGCCCCTGGCGTTGTTTTGCAGCCACATGCTCTGTCTGGCCTGCATCTCCTGGCAAGCACAAGCCCTTGTGCTATGGCCGAACAAAGTAGGATGTGAGGTTCAGGCTTGTTCCAGAAAGTGAGTCACACCACCCTTCCGTCCCTGCACCCAGCCAGTGCCTGTCCTCTGGCTTTGTCCTTTCCTGGAACCGCATGACTGACAGATTGACGGGGCTTTGAGAAGTCACGCAGTTCATCCCGGGCCTAGAGGCAGGGTGCTCCAGAGCCAGCCTTGGGTTCAGGAAGCCATCTTGCTCTTTCTGGGAAAGAACATGGGAAGAGTTAAAAGCCAGGAGAGGGAGGTGCAGGCCACTTCCACGAAGCCTTGGGGTCAAGAGGGAGGCACCCCATTCCCAGTTCCGGCCTTCTCACCATTATAGAACTGTGACCCCTTGCAAGCCATCTCAGGGCAGCCTAGTGCTTACCTTGCACTCTACAGAGCAAAGTAAAGAGAACTTAGGTGCTGAGCTCAGAGAGAGACTGGGCACTTCACCTGGCACAGGGTTCTGGGTCCCTGGGTACCAAGCTGGTAGCAACTGGGGTCCAGGAATGCTGCAGAATGCAAGTCTGTCATCCAGATCAGAGAGTCCAGGTCTTCTGGGCCCAGGGCATGGAATCTTCAAGTTCTGACAAGTCCTGATGACCAAGCTGTCCTGCATCTGAGGTGTCAGCCCAGGAGGGGACCAAGTACTCATTAGCGCACTGACCATCACTGACCAGGGTGAGCCCACAGGCTGGGCAGGGAGACTATACTCCCCAAGTTCAGCCTGTGGCCCACACAGCTGCTCCCCCAAGGGCAGCCTCAGTTTGGAATTGAGCCTACATCTTCTTGTTATAGCAGATCAGAGGGAAGGAGGGAGGGAGAGGAATGGATGCGGGATGGGTGAGGTGGGAGGGTGTTGGGGGTGTGGAACCAGCCCAAGTGAAGAAAGGAAGTTGGCTCGCTCTGCTTGGGGGTGGGGGTGGGGTGACTTGGTTGGTGCAGCCTTGATTTGTGTGTTCTTGGATATTGGTCTTTACAGAGGCCCAGGTGGCTTAAGCCGTCAGCTGGGCTCTGGACAAGGGAATAGGGACAGGGTCATGTTGGGAGAATGACCTTTACCCACCTAATTGCCTCTCAAGAGATGAGTGGAGCGAGAGACTGACTCTGGCTGACCCACATTGTCCCTTGGGCAGGCCATGTAATGAGGGAGGGCAAGGAAGCCGCCCTCTGGGTGTGCACGAATGCTTGTGCATGCGATGAGTGCATGTGCGTGAGAGTATATATACACATGCATGTGAGAGGAATGTGTATGTGTGCACATATACATGTGTCTAAGTGGGAGACCATGTGTGTGAATGCTTGTGAGCCTGCATACGTGTACAAGCATGCATTCATGTGCATGGGTCCTTAGGTGGAGCAGGGCACAGTGACTGAGCCTCTCTGGGAGGCCCAGTCCTGGTGGAGTATCTGATGACTAACTCCTTGCAGGCAGTGTGGGAAGAAGGGGTGTGAAGCTGGTTTTCCTCGGGTGCTATGGAAATTCGCGGCGAGGCTGACTTCAGACACCTGGGACAGAGTGCCGCCGGAGCAGAACTGTCTCTTGTCTTTCTGCTTCCCATGACCTTTTTCATGTTTTCTTTCTCCATGACCATGATAGTGAAGGACAGAGCAGCTAGCCTGAAGTTGTTTGGGGTCCCTCTTCAGGCCTCCCTGCCACAAGCTGGTGTCTGTGGCAAGGCCTTCACAGCCTGAGGACAGGTCACCTCTCCCTTGGCCATGTGAGTGGTCAATGAAGCTTGTGTCTGGGAGACTCGGGGGCTGGGATGTGGTGAAAAGGAAGGGAAGGTCTGTGCGAGAGGGCTGTGTGGTCTGGATGTCCAGGGACTAGTAGATCTGTTGTTCATTGTCTTCTATGAGGGTTTCTTTTGCCTCTGGACAAGGGTTATTGAGATATGGAGGAGGTCTGGGGTCTGGACCCAGCATGACTACTTCTCCAGGAAGGCTTGTCAGTTGGAGGTAGGACTGGTCAATTCAATGGAGTGCCCAGCTCCTCTGGTATTAACAAGGAGTGGAGCAGAAGTCCTAACCAGACCAGCATGACCGGTCTCTGGATGTGAACCTCAGACATAGGCTTTGGCTCCTTAGACATTGTAAAGTTGGCCTGTGGGCCGGAACCTCTGACCCCTAACACATGGACAATAAGGTTAGGGCAGAAGGGTTGCTCCACTCTCCAACCATTCAAGGCTGAAAAGGTTTTGGGTTGCCATGGATACTGGGAGACCTCATAAGCATTTGGATGATGGATGATTTGGGTTTTTATCCAGGAGCCAGCTGAGGGTATAGGAATGCCACAGACGCTCCTACAGCTTGGTTGTCATAGTGAAAAAGGTGGGGAGGATATATCAAGGTCCCCACCTTAGCTATGGCCACAAAACTCCTTATCTCCAAGTGGAAAAAAAAAAAAAAAGCTCAGGTTGTCCATTAACAGCAACTGTTTTAAAAGATAAAAGGCAGAAATATTTGCGGACTTAAAGTAGGTGAATTTGTAACCGAGAGAATCCCACAAAGAGATACGTTTTCAGTGTGACACTGCCCTTTACAGAGCTAGGGATGGCCAGCTCCTGATATCAGCCCGTGAGCGGAACATTCCTGGGGACATAATACAATCATCCCAGCAGAAAGAATCCCACTGAAGTCACTTTCCTAAGCCTTCAGTATTTTTGCAGTAAATTCACTCAGCAAAGTGTTCCGTGCCTTGATTCAGGTTACTGATTCACACAATTGAGATTGGAAAGAAAGAGAATGAAGATACAATGGAAAAGGACGTGGACTTTGAGCATGGGGTATCTCCCTTGCAATCCTGGTTTTGCAGCTATCTAACTGGGTCAACTTAGGCAAGTTTCTCCATCTCCTCTATGCCTCAGTTGCTTCATTTGTGAAATGGACATGAAAATGCCTCTTTGCATGCCTGATAGATCGACCTGGGAGATTCAACGGGACTGATTCTGTGAATGGTACAGGATAGTACCAAGTGTACTGTAAGCATTGAACACAGGGCAATGAGAAACGCAGTACTGAAAATGCCCCAGCGTCCATGTAATGACATCTCTTGCATCTGCTCACTTGCTTCCACAGCAACGCAGGGGTGGTGGGACACTTGTCATCCCATTCCAGAGTGTGGAAACAGATGTGAGCCCTGGATTTGAGCCCAGGTCCTCCAATCCCAAGTCTCATGCCCTTTCTACTGTTTTTATTTTTTTTTAATATTTTTATTTTGCTGTGTGTAGAAGATGCACACATGCAAGAGCACTGGTGTAAAAGTCAGAGGACAATTTGCAGGAGTCAGTTCTCTCCTTCTACCATGTGGGTCCTGGGGACCAAGCTCAGGTCCCCAGGCTTGGCAGCAAGCACCTCAACCCACTGAGCCATCTTGACAGTCCCTGTCTGCTCTTGATGAGGGAAGAGTAATGCCATTTTAATGATGTTCAGGTTAGCAGAGGGTAAGGCTGCTGCTGCTGCTGCTGCTGGCATTTGGGAGGCATTGGAACACCCACTGGTGAGGACTGGAGACCTCATGTCATAGATGAGGTATGTGCTGGATGCTTCCTGACAGCTAGTGTGATAAGGGTTGGACAACTGTGCATACCATCACATCCAGACACCTGGCCGCATCTTGGCCACCATGCAATCTGCTGGGAGAGGGAGGCTGATAGGGATTAGATTGACAAGTGGCTTGCTAGACTGTGGTCATCCAGGCCCTCCACCCAGTGTCAATATCAACTTCTACTGATTGACTGTTGGGAAATCAATTCAGTTGGGAGTGACTGTTCAGCTTCCAGGAGCATCGTACCCCAAATATATACAAATGGTGAATTCATGCACGCACGTGTGTGTGTGTGTGTGTGTGTGTGTGTGTGTGTGTGTGTAATTATTGTAAAAGCTTTAAAGAGTGGCCTGACAGAAGTCTTAGAACATGTCAGATTTTATAAAGACCATCCTCACCCATAGACTAGTGGCCACAGACATGCAGATCCACTTCATCTTTGCATTGGATGGCTGCCACCAGTGATACCATGAGTGATAAATCTGGATGTGGCTAATGATTAAGAACAGGGAAGTGGATGAGATCCAGGAATTTTTGTTTCCCATTAAGGAGCCCCCTACTGCGGCAGGACACCAACAAAGGCTTGCTGTGGAAGGATGTGGACAGAGGGCAGCTAGTTTTTAAATATCAAAAATAATAAACAGGGCTAGTGAGATGACTCAGGAAGTAAAGGCACTTGTCACCAAGCCTGTGGACTTGAGTTTGATCCTCCAAACCCACACAGTGGAAGGGGAGAAGCAACTCCATAAAGTAGCCCTCTGACTCCCACACACATGCTGTGGTACTCAAATGCCCCTATAGAATAATAAACAAAAGAATCTAATACAAGATTTAAATAATGACAATTTTTTTTTAGCCTACAGCAAAAGACAGATGTAAATCAATTCTTTAAAAAAGTGAGCCTAGTCATATAATTTACAGAGAATGGGTTTTGTTAAATCCTAGAAAGGGTTTTAATTTCATTAATATTCAATCAAGTATACCTAGAACGGTGCCACATGAAAATGAGATCCTGTGTTTGCCCATACAGCGAGCAAGCAATCTCTGCTTTTGAAGGTCAGTAGTGAAGACTGGTGAGCACTTGGTGATCTAGAAGATGCTAGTTAATGCTGAACGTTAGAAAAACAATGTGCTAAAATGTGCTATGATTCCTAAAAACACTGACATCCTTTGACCCTGTAATACCATGCCTGGGAATCAGGTCTAAACAACTAGAAGGTGGTCCAGGGGTCGAGGGCAGGGGTGAGTGTTGTTTTGTTTGCTGGTCTGCTGGGAGGTTTGGTCTGGTTTTGCTTTTTTGAGCCAGGCTTTTGCTACATACCCCATGGTGGCTGCAGACTCACTAGGAAGCCCAGGCAGGCCCTAGAGTCATGGTGTTCTTCATATCTCTGCCTCCTGAGTGCTGGATTTCCCAGCCTGCACTACCATACTCAATTTGGAAACAGTTTTAAGAACAAAATAATGGAAAACTAAGGTGTTTGTGGTGCAGATATCTGCAATCCAATGTAACCTCGGCACTGGAGAGGCTGATGCAACAGAATCCAAAGTTTGAGGCTAGCCTGGGCCACAAAGCCAGCCCAGGCTATATAGCAAGACCATTTGAAAGAGATTTTTAAATGTATGGGTTTGGGAGGCAGATCTGCAGGTAAAGTGCTTGCTGTGAAAGTATGGGTTTGGATCTCCAGAACTCTCTAAAAAGCCAGGCATGGCTGCATGTGTTTCCAAGTCCAGGGCTAGGGAGGCAGAGACAGGCAGCTTCTGGGGGACTTTGGCCAACTAGCAAGCTCCACGTTTGACAAGAGGCCCTGCCATTAAAAAAAGAAAAAGGTGGAGAAATGATTGAGAAAGACTTTCCATTGTTAGCCTCTGAACTCCACATGTACTTGCTAGCCAGGTGCACTTACATTAATATAGTATACGCGTGCACGCGCCACACACACACACACACACACACACACACACACACACACACACACATGAGGAGGCGTAGAGGGAGACAGAGAGACAGAGAGAGGTCAATGATAAGGAAATGGTGACTTTTTTTTTCTATTCCCATCCAGGAAAATTCTTCAGGAATTAAAATATGAATTCAAAACTTTTTTAAAGCATTTATCGTATTCATTTATAGTATGTCCTTATATATTTAAGCGTTTGGGAAATCAGTATATAAATATTATACAGAGAACAATCTCGACAAAACATCCAGAAAATGATGGAGGGTGTTGCATCCAGTCCCTTTCCAAAGCTGTCTACGATTTCTGGTCATTGGGCGATCACTTTTCCTTCCAGCTCTTTGCTTCTCCCTTACAAATAGTATGAATTGTGGGGGCTGGAACCTAGGACATTGGGGCTGAGAACAAACTTTATCCCATGGCCCTGAATGTATCTGCTTTTCCCAAGTGTTTCACATCTGCAGAGTCACCACATATATTCCAGACCAGCAAAAAAGTACCTCAAAGTCAAAAGAGGTGAGTGTTCCCAGAGAAGCTAGGGGGAAAGTAACAAGGGATCAATAGAGAGGAGAGAGAGAGAGAGAGAGAGAGAGAGAGAGAGAGAGAGAGAGAGAGAGAGAAAGAGAATCCTTCACAAAAGCCAACGCAAACAGAAGCTCCGAGGCGTCTTTCCAGACCCTTTTATGCTCTTGGGCTGTGTGGACAGAGGAATGGCTGACATCTGATAACATGTCAGGCTCACAGCTAACACTGTCCACTGAGTATGGGGGCCTTGACTTTAGATCCTAGGGACAGCATGGTGTGGTCTATCTTTGGCAAGTCCTTTTCATTGTTGTTACTGCCAAGGTTGAACCTAGAGCCACAAATATGCCAGGCAAGCACTTTGCCACTGGGCTATAGTCTCAGACCCTGAAGCAATGTCACACTAAATTGCCCAAGTTGACTTTTGAATTTGCTCTATAGCCCAGGCAGGGCTTGAACTCTCTATTCTCCCACCATAGCCTCCTGAGTAGCGAGGCCTGCAGCTCCAGGGTGGGTAGCAATTCCTTGTCTTCATCCACGTCCCTTGTATAGTGGTTTGATATTCCCTTGGGTACACGGGTATTATATTTATGCAGGCATCACTCAGACTCATTACTATCCTATCATTTGATATCTAGAAATCTAAATCATCCTGGCCAAAGCCATCTACCCTACCCCCAACCTGGGTACAAATCAAGCTTCCAGCTGTCTCTTCACCTTCTGCATGACAGACTTCTCCTTCCTCCTGCTTTGGAGGTCTTGGGCTGGAGGGCGTTTCTCGTTCCGAAGAGGAACTTTCTGGGTACATCATGGTGACTTTTCTCTCTGCATCCAAGTCCCTACTGTTCTTGGCTTTGGTGCACTTGAGCTCTCCATTTGGAAAATCTTCTTCTGAGCCCTTCTGAGACACCTGTGAGCAGTTGCTCGGAGATGATGCCCTGGTGCAGTGCGCTGCAAGGATGCGGCGTTGGGGGCCTGGCCTTCTGGGGCAGTTGTGGAGCCTCCCCTCGTGGTCAGAAACCACCCCTCTCTGGCTCTCTCCTGAACTAACCCAAGGGCCGTTCTCCTTTTCATCTTGATTTCCTCCTTCTACCTCTGGCTGTCTTTCTCTGGAAGCGTCCTGAGTCTCCACAGAATGGCTGCCATCACCCTGTCTTCCTGAAACCTCCGAAGCGTCTCCATCTCTAAAGAGCAGGTGCAGGGTTTCTTCCTTCTTGGTCACACTCTCCTCTAACTGCTGGCTTTCTTGCACAGCACTGATGTGGATTTCCCTTTCTCTTGAAGTGGCTGCATCCTCTTCTGGCACATGGCAGCCAGCTCCTTCTTCTTTCAAGAACTCAGGATCCGTCTCTCCTCTCAGTCTCTGCCTCTCTTCCCCCTCCTCTCCCTCATCTACCCCAGGCCCCGGGGCCAACCTCAGCTCCTGCTTTCCATCAGTTGCTTGGACAGTTCTAGGGTCCTTCTGAGGCAACATCATCCCTGCCTTCTGAGGGGCCACCTCCATGGCCTCTCTATTCCTACCTCCTTTCTTGCTCTGTAGAATTTGCTGTAGGTCAAAGGCCTTTTTGACCGGTGCGCTGAAGATTCTTGTGGCATCCTTTGGGAATTTAGGGATCATCTTCTTCTTCAGACAGACTTCACAGGGACAGAACTCATCCCCCACGGCCCTCACACCTGGCCTGGTCCCTAAGGCTGTACTGAGAGTGTCATCCTCCAGGGTGAGGGAGCGGGGGCCCTGGCCAGGGAAGGCTGAGAAGTTGCGCAGGCCCTGAAGGCGGCGCCTGCGCTGCTCTGTCTGTAGCGAAGTCTGACCTCTGAGGGCTTCCCGGGGTGGTTCCGGGACCATCCTCCCTTGCCGGCTCTGGATCTTCCTGACTTCCCTGACAGTGCTTGCTTGAAGCCTTCGGCCCACATCCTGCTCCAGTTCGGTCACCATCTGGTCCAGCAGGCTGTTGTCGTGAAGGTTCCATCGGGCTCGGAGTTCAGTTGTGGCACCAGCCAGGTGAGCCATGAAGTCTTTCTCTATCTTCTTCAGCAGCTTGGACACCCAGACTGGGTCAGGGTCCAGAGATCCTCTGTGGGCCGTGGACGTGCTTGTCTCCCTGGTTCCTGAGCTGGCCTTGATACTGGCTTGCTCGCAGCCCATGGCAGCCATGGTGGACACCTCTTCCAACCCTTGCTCCAATATGTGAACACTTGGACTCTCGCTAACATTTGAGTTGCTCCCACTGAAACGGTGAGGGGACTCTGTGGGTTCCTCTCTCCCATCTAGGGGCCACAGTCCTCCAGAGGCAGCATCTCTTCCTGCTTCATCCTTTGACACTCTGGTGTCTTCTGGGGAGCCCTCCCCATCCCGAGAGCCAGCTCCAAGCATTTCCGGACTGCAGACTCCAGCCTTTTCTTCCGGAAGCCCCTCCCCATGGATACCATCTTCCTGTAGCGTCTCTCTTACCCTCCCTTCTGCCTCTTCTGATTGGGCCTCCTCTTCCAGCCTTGTGCTTTCAGCTGATTGTTCTGGAGCATTGCCCCACTTCCGCTTCCTGTCACCTTTACCTGACTCCTCCTCACTGGCGGTGCCAGCCCACGCCTGGGAGCCAGATGAGGCTGCGGAATGACTCAGTACCTCTGGGTACCCCTGGTTCCTGGAATCAGGTCTTTGAGAGGGGATTTTCAAGGGCAAATCTACCCTCTCGGGAGCCAGGGTATTATTATCCATGGCACAGGGCACACTGCTCTCACCTGAGCCTCCAGAGCCACTGCTGACATCCACGCCAGAGGAGGAGGTGGGTGTGCAGTCCTTGGTCCCCAGCAGAGCCTGGTGTGAAGTGAGCTTCCTGAGGCCAATGTCCAGCTGGCTTTGCCCAAGCTCACTCCCAGGCCACAAGGCCCGGGAGATGCTCAGCATCTCCTTGTACCTAGGGGACTCTTCAAGCCTCGCGTTGCCATCCAGAGGGCCCAGATCCTCATCAAAGAAATGGAGCCTGGCAAGGCAGGCGATGAGGGCCCCAGCAGAGAAGCTGAGCCTCTGGGCTACTGTGCTAGAGACCTCTGGTAGACTGCTGGGCCGGCCTGGCTTGGAGCCCAGCAGGGCCTTCATGATCTGTGTGGAGGCCGAGACCCTGCTGGGCAGCGCACATAGGCTCACACCATAGTCCACAGTGGTCCCTTCTCCTATCCCAGCTTCTGCAGGGGCCTTGACCCCTTCACCTGATGCTGTATCATGATGTGGATCACCTCCTAGTGTGCAGCACACAGAACCAGTCCTTGGGAGGACTCCTGCCGGCTCTGGCTGCTCATCAGTGACCCCTCCTGGGGGCTGCTGTCTGGCCTGAGCCAGTTCCCTAAGGGCTTTCAGAGAGCAGCCATCACCAAGGTCATCCTCAGGACTTTCTGGGCCATAATTGGCCACCTCTGTGGTCTCCCCTTCTATCTCATACGTCATGAGTACCGGCTTTTCTGGGATGTTGCCTAGCCACTCACGAACCACAGCATCTGGAGAGGTGTAGGGCAGAGCACTGGGTGTTATACCACCGTCCTCTTCCTGCTCCTCAAGGCTTCCCCTGATGCCGGGGGACTTTCCCAGCAGAGTCTTCCTGGGCTCAGCATGGCCATCAGCTTGATTCTGGTAACTGCTGGTACTACTTCGGCTTGTAGGATCCTTTCTGGAACATATCTGCTCCTGGGGGGTAGTTGGACAGAAGCTGCTGGCCCCCCAGCAGGCCTCAGAGATGGGGGCCTGTGTTTGACCACTGGGGGCTGTGAGGACAGAGGATGCTGCCACCTGTGAGCAGCAGCAATCTTGGTGGGGTCTTGGGTCTTCTGCCTCAGGCCGTCTGTCCAGTGACACAGAGGACGAGGGAGGCTCAGGGGTGGTCCCTGCCTTGTCCCACAGGCAGCCAACGTCTCCTCTATGGACAGGTGTGGGAGTTGGAGAGTGAGCTGGACACCCAGTGTCCCCTGCTGGTTCTGCAGAGTGAGTTCTAGGATGGTAAAAGCTGGACGCACAGTCTGAGTCACTCATGGGTATGGTGGTGTCTTTGCTGGTGGCTTGTGGGCCTTGAAAGTCAAGAGAACTAGAGAATGGTGATCTCAGATTGCTGGAGGCCTGATGCCCAGCCCTGGGTGAGTTTGGAGGAGATCGTGGTGTGGGGCCTCCTGGGCAGGCCTGTTCTCTTTCCTGAGGTATTGCATTTGTGTCCAGCGAGGATTGAGTGTTCCCACAATAGTCACACTGCCTGGCATGGCCGTTCTGAGCCACTTGGCAAGGGACAGGGACACTGGGCAAGCACATAATACCAGCTGGCCTCTTCTGCTTTTTCTGCCTCCGTTGGGCTGGGGCACTGGCAGGAGCTGGGAGAGCATCTCTCTGTGTGTCCTGAGATCCAGAATGGCCTGGAACCAGGGGCAGCCTCAGCTCAGGCTCACCTCTGGCCTCCAGGCACCTGGTGCTCTGTCTGCACTTCTCTGTCTGAGGGTCCATGTGGCTCAAAGATAAGAGACTCTGGGTGGGAACACAGGGCCTGTCACCTTGGGTGGCTTGTCTCTGGGAAACCATGACCCTCACCTGGCTTGAGCCCCTGTGATGCTGGCTACCACACTCACTAGACTCCTCAGGAGACTCAGCACTGACTGATGTATCAGAAAGGGCCTTTTCTATACCTCGGGTCTTAGGTCCCAAGCCACAGGGTCCTGTGTCCTCTAGGCAGGGGCCCTTACCAGCTTCTAGCTCAGACCCACTTTGGGAAGAGGCTGAGGAGACTGGATGCAAGGTGTCGCTGTCTGTCTCACCTTCCGGAGTCCAGGGACAGCAGGAGCCTGGCTGGGCACTTCTAGGGTGCCTGGGACTTGAGACTGGGCTGACACTATTGTTGCCCTGTTCTTTCCGGTCATTGGCCCCCTGGCTCCAGTGGCTCCTGCATCCAGAGAGCTTAGACAGGCCCCACTTCCTCCTCCGAGTTGGACCTGCACCCCCAGGGGTGGTCAGGGGGTTCCTCCAAATGTCATAGCTGGGCTGTGATTGCTGGTCCACATCAAAGGCTCTCTGGTATCCTCCATCACAGGGACCCTGTTCCTGTGCCCCATGTGCCATGAACCCCCAAGGGTGGCCCTCCTGTCTGTAACAGAAGGGATCAGCCTCCCTCAGGACCTGGCCCTTCCCACTGGCTGGGGTGCAGACACTGGCATGCCCCACCCTCTGGGACCACCGCAGGGTATCCTCGCCCAGAAGTTGGAAGCGGACTTTCATCTCCACAGACAGGCTGCCATCCTCATTCATGCAGACCTTCTTCTCCACATCATCAGCGGCCACCAAGGAGCCAGGTGGGCCAGGTGTGTCCTGAGGGCACCTGTTCAAAGCAGGCCCTGGCCAGGCCTGATGACCGGATGCCGGATGGTCACTCTCTGACATCAAGGAAAACTGCCGCAGCCTTCTGCCAGACCTGGCCCTCGAGTGCATCACACTCTGCTTGGCGTTTGGCCCCCAGCAGCCTGTTGCACAGTGGAGCAAGAGAGAAGAGAGTAACTGGAGCATGCAACAGCAGAAAGACAAGGGCCAGAGCTATTCTAGAAGGATCCATGGGTGTCACAGAGCACTAAGAAGGACTTGAGTGTGGACCAGCCCAAAGCCACCAGCTACCCGCTATGTCTGAATTTACAACCCATTAGCACCGCTTCATTACATGCAGCCATGCATAAAGTACTCGCTGCATATCGAGTTGCTGCACAGAAAGCTTCTTGCACAGAACATTTGCTGCATATTAATGCCTGCTGAATAGACACCAGCACAATCAGGGTCTGGAGAGATTGTGGCATTGCAGGTGAAAACACACCATGGGGATTCATTGACCTGGCATAGGAGGAAGCTCAGGCTGCCGCCCGTGATAATCTGACCATAAACCGATATGACTCACGGTGACCCATCTCCCTCACAATGGCCAGGCTCTTGGGCTGAAGAAAGATTGCCGGGAGAGGTCTAAACACACTACATAAACACTGTGATAGTCTAGCCTACCCCGCAGGCAGGAAAAAAGTGATGGGCCTTGGGTGATAGGAAGTAGCTCTAAAGCTGGGAGGTGGTGGTGCACGCCTTTAATCCCAGCACTCGGGAGGCAGAGGCAGGCAGATCTCTGTGAGTTCGAGGCCAGCCTGGTCTACAGAGCGAGATTCAGGACAGGTTCCAAAACTACACAGAGAAACCTTGTTTTTTGTTTTTTGTTTGTTGTTGTTGTTTTGTTTTAAAAGAAAAGAAAAGAAAGTAGCTCTAGGGAAGAATGGGGTCCTGGGTGTTTCTCATTTTATCTCCCGAGCTATGCTTGGTGGGATGCACCTGTGTCCAGCAGAACAGACCTCACAAACATTTCTGGCCAGGAGAAAGGCCTGGTGGCTCTTGGGGTGCCACTGGAGTCCCACAAAACACAGCCCTTTGTTCATTCACCAAACTCTATTATCAGTCCAGCAGTTTGGCTGTCATTTTTACCCTGCACTTGGGAACCGTGCCCTCGAAATCATGTATATTTTAATAACGAAGCCTAGACCCTGACCCTCTGTGGGCTTTTTTGGTGGATCTACATGTCCGAATGGGTGGTCCATGGTTGTGTTCTGTTTTTATCATTGTAACCACTGTAGACCACCACTGCTGCCTAAGACAGCCATGACTCTGAAGGACTTAAATGTTCCCTGTACTCACAGGGCTCAGCATCTCCATAAGGACATGTCCACTGAGAATCTTAATGGTTATTTTAGACTCTAGAAACCTGGAGCTCAGATTTCCCTGTGTCATAATCTACACTGATCTCAGGTGTTCCCAGCAATGTTCTGCTCACTTAAGGCTGATGGAAGAAGGAAACAGCAAGAGAGACCCAAAGTGGCTGGAAGACCTGGGAACCCAGCCAAAGCACCTTTCCTGTGGGTCTGGAAGAGATAACAACCATGCCTGTGGAGCCACTGTCCCATTTAAAGAAGCTAGGAAGGCGCAGAATCTACTCACCACGTTCACTCCTTGCAGTCACACCAGAGAAGGTTCTGGTCCTGTTCCCTCCATCATTTTCCATCTCCAGGCGTCTGAAGGCCTCGTTCCCAGCACACACCAGCAGGGAGGGACCATCTAGGAGTGTCTGCAGAGAGTCCACCTGGAGGATGTGAACATGTAGTTGGGAGCCTGGCCTGCAGAGACTCTCTGCTCTGGAAGGCCCAAGAAGGAAGGTCTCATCTCCTCAGCCCTTCCTAACCCTTGCACATACCATTCTGGGTTCCCACATCCCACAGTGCCTCCATCACAGCCAGGGGCTGAGAGCCCACTGCCTGCAGGATCTCTTTCTCTGTCTCTACCAGCTGAGAGCCAGACCACAGGTTATCCTGGATAGAAAGGAGGTCAGGACCATTAAGCTGCTTCCCCGAGCATACATCTACCATCCAGAATACGTTTTGTAAAATGCTTGCAGCAGAACATTCAATGCCTCCATGTGGAGATCTGATTCTCAGTCTGTCATGTTCTCAGGTGGAGTCCTCACCAGTATTTGATAACTTTTCATATAATTCAAGCCAGTTGCCTCTGCTTGAGTGGATCAGTGAGGGCAAAGTACTGCTGCTCTCCCAGAGAGTCCGTCTGTTCTCAAATTCTACCCTTCCCTTGGACCCACCAGCAGGACATGCTGCTGCCAACTCCTGGCTCAGAGATGAGCAGGATGCATCATCACTCCAGTAAATAGGACTTCACTCTCAGAGTAGTTCCCTGGTCCCAGAGGCCCTGCATATCTGAAGGCCCGTGTTACAGCATGAATGGCAGTGTGTAGTGTCAGGGGCTTTTAAAGTGCATAGTGTGTTCTTTAGAATAATCTCAAATTAGAAGGGTGTGCTCAGTAACAAAAAGACACCCTCCCCATGGAACTATTAGAATAACCAAACCCCAGGACAACATCAAATGCAAGGAGGTGGGACATCAGGACCTGTCACTCATGGTCCGTGGGGGTGAAAAATGGTCTAGCCAGTCTGGAAGACAGTTTCTTGTAAAACCAAGCACATGAGTCAGCAATTGTGCTCCTTGGGATTTATCCAAGAGACACATGTCCCCTCCCCACAATCACACACAACTGTGTTGTACTCTACCATCCCACCCAGTTCATCAGGAGGGTCCTTTGTTCTTTTCAACTTCAAGACACATTTCTTCTTTGGGTAGATTTCTGCTCCATCTCACCACTGTAGCATCAAATGCTGAGGAGGCAGTGGAGTGCCAGGGACTCCTGCATTACAGACCCACTCAGGGGTCATGAAGGGTGTGGGGGAGGCTGTCCAGGGGATCGTTGGGTTTGGTTGACTCTTACAGAAGGAACAATGGATAGGCAGTGGCTAGGAATTTCATCTGAGAGTCGAGGACTCAGCAGGACCAAGATTGGAGGGTGGGTGGTAAGGAAATCTAGAGAAGCAGCTCCCAAAGGCTCTTCCACAACTGGCTGATGGGTGAGGACATTCTTGTCATTGCTAAGTGGTCACCAAAAGGTGATTATCACATGGACAGATAGGCCTGCTCAGTGGGTGCCGGACACCTGGTGGGAAGCTAATCAAACCAAACCCCTCTGATGCCACCGTAATGAGGACATCTCTGTTGGGGGCAGTTTGTACTCACTGGAATGGAGTAGGCTTTTGTTTTGGTTAAAGGTGGTCCTCAGCCATTCTCTTTTAGCATCACCATTGTGACCTTTCAGAGTGCCCACCTAACACCGGCACAACCCAGGAAGATGGCTGACATCACAGCGGAAGATATGAGGCAGTTGGGCTAACACCAATAGAATATACTGTGTGTCTGGGTATAGTGGTGAACACACCTTTGATCCTAGAACTTGAGAGGCAGAGACAGGAGGCTATCTGTGAGATCTAGGCCAGCCTGGAATACATAGTGAGTTTTAGGTCAGCCAGGGTTACATAGGGAGACCCCATCTCAAAACAAACAATAAGAATTCACTTTGTAGCCTATATACTCTATCACCCTCATAATGTAGAATAGTAGGATGAATATTCTCTGG
Organism: Peromyscus attwateri; assembly: GCA_902168425.1. Taxonomy (NCBI): domain Eukaryota; kingdom Metazoa; phylum Chordata; class Mammalia; order Rodentia; family Cricetidae; genus Peromyscus; species Peromyscus attwateri. The sequence continues at coordinate 29,329 of CABHPP010132526.1, forward strand.
AAGATTCCATGTGGCATCCAGCTGGAGAGGTTGAGCTGTGTTCCTATAGAATGTGATACACATTTCCAAGGCAAGTGATGTGAACTGCTTTGCTTTTCTATGGACCACAGACACCTGGGGATGAGAATGCCCCATGGAACTAGAAGTCAAGGCACTCACCAGGCACCCCAAGCTGATGAACCAACAGGCAGCTGGAGGGTTCCTGTGTAGGATGGTTAATAGGTTCTGATTATCAAGGGGAAGTCCGGTTGCTGTTCACAGTGGGGACACCCTTGTTGGGAGCCCTCTGTGGCTGCCACATGCAGTAGGACAAGGTAACAAAAGACCCCAGCAGCCCTATATAAGAAGGACCCCAGAGGACTCAGCCTTCCAGGACCATGGTTTAGTCACTCCATCAGTGCCTCACCACCATCAGCAGAGGGGCCAGCAGAAGGGGGAAGAAACGCCAGGTGAATAGTGGAAGGACAATTTAAACACTAACCACAGCCTTGTGGGAGATTGCCCGACTTTCTTCCCAGCTCTCCGAGATATGTACTATAACTAATTTCCTGGCTTTTGCTCTTGATTTCTTGTGCTACTTTATGCAAGGAATTCTGGGGGCTACTGACTTTGATAGACTTTGAGAGAGGATTAGCAAAGTGGCCTTGTAACCAAACTAGAAGACAGAGAGCACAGAGATGATGTGGCTCGGGGCAGAAAGCAAATATGCTTTTGCTTTTGTTTCTTGAGACTAACCTAGACTCTGTGTGTGGGCCAGGCTGGTCTCCAATGTGCAGGTCTCTTGCCTCCATCTCCTGAGTGCTGGGATTCTAGGCATGTGCCACCACACCTAGTTAGTAAACACAGTTCTGACTAGAGGAGGCCCCAGGGCTAAGCAGATACAGGACCAGATTGTGGGGAGAGAGAACTAGATCAGCCTAGCTCGGTTTCCCAAAATGCCCACCTTTGTCAGAGACTCATGTTCTACAAGACATGAAGGTGCCAGCTACACTTACTAGCCTCTGCAGTTAGGGTCGAGTGCAGGCTGTATTCTCCCTCAACTGGGTGCCTTTGATCAAGACTGAGAAGGAAGCTGTTCGGTACACACCACCTCATTCCCCTTCTGGCTGGTGTTGCTGTGTGCATGTAAGATGGCAGCCGAGGTGGCCATGGCCGACTCATCCCTCTAGAAGTCCCAAGAGCTGACAGGCAGCTGCGCTTCCTGAGCACTGTTTCCCATGCTTGGCTGTCGGCCCCACCGATGTGTTCTTGAACTCAACATTCACAGTGCTTCCAGTAAAGGCATGCGCTACCTGCAGGGTGTGGTGAGCTATCTCTGTCGACCCAGCCCTGATCCCACACTCCAGCTTTCCAGACCTGCCCCTAATGTCCTGCGTTAAATCTCTCAATGCTCAAGGTACCCTGAGTGATCTGTTTCCTGCCCTAAACTTACATGGAAATATGCTGTTGGGAGGACTGCAGAACAGATGAGGAGCGCGTGCAACGCTCAGAGTCTGCTGTGTGCTAAGTGCTTACTAAATGGGAGCATGAGTAGGGTGGCCGTGTGTGTGTGTGTGTGTGTGTGTGTGTGTGTGTGTGTGTGTGTGTGACTTCTGACTCAGGTCCTCATGCTGGCCTGGCAAGCACTTTACCAACTGAGCCATCCCCCCCCAGGCCTGATGATTGTTGTTTGGGTAACAGATTTGACTCAGTGTCTCCACTCTTCACCTCTAATTAGCAGGAGGCAATCAAGGATGCCTTACTAGTCCACCTATGTATTTTGACCCAAGGTCCAAAGGTAATACCTGTCCCCATAGCCTACCTTCTTCCCGCTGATGGTGTACACCTGCTTCACGGGAAAGCGCAGAAGCTCGGAGGCTTTGCTGAGGAAGGCCGTCAGGTTCCTGGTGTTCCTGTGACTGAGAACCACTGTCTGCTGGCATCTAGGATTCCCATTCTTCACCAGTGTCATCCTCCTTGGGGCCATGGGACCCTTCCAGGAAGAGGATGTCTCTGGAGCTTCATGCCCACCTTCATGCCCCCGGGACTGCCCAGCAGAGGGGCTTTTCCTTTGCACGCGGCCTGGCTCTCTGGGAGTTTTAGGGGGCTTCTTATCGGAGCAGAGGTAGCAGCCCCCATCTTGCAGCTGCTCCAGGGCACTGAGGCCATGTAAGCCCCGGGGTGTGGTAACAGAGCGAACCCCAAAGGAAAGAGGCATGCGCTGAGACAGTTCATCCATTAGGGCACTGAAGGTCTTGAAAGTGCGCTGGTGAACAGCCAGGCGAACCCCAGCAAATCGGGGATCCCCTCGCTTGAGGAAGGTTATCTTCTTAGCTGGTGTCACCTCGGTGACAGAGGGAGTGTGAGCCACAGAGGGCAGGAGACACTGCCGGTGGCTTGGGGCAGGAGCTTCCCTCGTGCCTCCTGGGGTGCTGTTCATGATGTGGAGGCCCAGACAGCTATAACAGACAAAGGAAGAGAGGCTCAGAGGGCAAGTCACAGGTTAGGACAGTCTCTTCCCGTTGTTATGGAGGTGCTTCCTAACACCCCAAATTAGTTCCATCCAGCTGTGTAGAGACAGTTTGATCCACCTGGGTTAAAAGGCAAAGATTCAGCATTGGGTGTATCTGTGCCAACCCCTACCTCCCACACTTGCTGCCCATGTCATCTGGGAGGACAGTGACTTGCTGTGGGATGTTCTGTATGGCAAATGTGTTGCTAATAAAACACTGATTGGCCAGTGGCTAGGCAGGAAGTAGGCGGGACTAACAGAGAGAATTAAAAGAGCAGGAAGGCAGAAGGAGTCACTGCCTGCCAGCCAGCAACCACCAGGACAAGCAGCATGTAAAGATGTCGGTAAGCCACGAGCCATGTGGCAAGGTATAGATTTATGGAAATGGATTAATTTAAGATATAAGAACAGTTAGCAAGAAGCCTGCCACGGCCATACAGTTTGTAAGCAATATAAGTCTCTGTGTTTACTTGGTTGGGTCTGAGCGGCTGTAGGACTGGCAGGTGAAAGAGATTTATCCTGACTGTGGGCCAGGCAGGAAAACTCTAGCCACAGTGACTGACTTAGCCCCATCTGTAGAATTCAGCTTCGTCTGGATAGTGGTCATAATACGCAAATGAATTTCTACATCTGCAGTGCTTCACATAGAGCAAGGGTCAAAAGTCTTCAGTCTCTCCCCTCCTCTGGCTGTTTCTCTTGCCCTCTTCTGCCAACAGACAACCCCCCTGAATGTCCTTGTGTTTTCTCCTCTAAAAATGTAGGAACAAAGAATGACCCTCACAGGTAGAATGCTAGACACAGAGTCAAGAACTCCGCGCAGCAGGCTTCCCTCTCTTGCGGTCTCCCCACACGTCCTGGGGATCCCTATCTCTCTGGACTCCATTCATCCAGCTGTTAGGTGGTGGTGGGGGGGCTGGGGTTCCAGCACTGGTTCCAAACCCTTTAGGGACAGGGAGTCAGACAAGGAGACTCGACACCCTTGTCTATATAACCCAAAGCAAGATGCATCACTTCATATCCTGTGTGTCTTCTTCACTGGTTGGTGTTGGCATCGATATTAAAAATAAGCTATGGGGCTAGCAAGATGGCTCAGTGGTTAAAGGCACTTGCTGCCAAGACTAATGACCTGAGTTCGATCTCTGGGACCCACATAGTGGAAGGAGAGAACCAACTCCCATAAGTTATTCTCTGACCCTCATGGGTATATGTACACACACACACACACACACATACACACACACACACACACACTGACACACTCACATATACGCATTCACAAACAAATGAAATATTTAAAAAAAAACACAACTTTTTAAAGCTGTGTCTAAGGTCCCCCTAAAGTCTTTTCTATGGGTAGCTATCAGCTTGCTGCCACCAACAGGAAAGAGTAAGGCACAGACCTGTCCCCACTGTCCATTTCCACTTCCACTATCCCATGGTGTGCCACCCTCTGACCTCCCACAGGACACTTGCAAAACCCTTTCATCTGCCTCTCCTGTCCCAGGTCACCACACTCCCCTCTGCCCATGGCAGGCAGGTTGCCCTGAAACCCAGCTTCTTCTTGTGTCCCCAAACCTTTCTGGCTCCCCAGATCTGTAGATCAAAGTCTGCACCTTTATTCTGCTACTCAAAGCCTTCTCCCACACGTCCCCTGTCGACTCTGTGAGCCTGGCCTCTTCTCACAGAAGGACTCTAGGGTCCTCCTGTGAGGCGGCCCTGCCCTGCATCTCACTGTGGCTGACCTCTTTGTTGAGACCTCTCCAACACCCACTGTTAGTGTAGCGTCTCCCAAAGCTCCTACCCTCCAGGCCCTGCCTTCTCCAGCCTACCCCACCTGGGAAGCAGAACCTGTGTTCTCCAGGGTACCCAGTCTCGTGTCTGAGAAATAAAGGTGCCTTGATAACCATTACCCTCATAGAGCTTCCTGCTGGGGGCTGGATCTGAGCTGATGGGGTTAGAGCAGGATTGTCCCGACTCAGGAGTGGACATCCTTCATGTGCATGGGAGGCTACTGGGGCCACAGCTCCCTCCTCCCTGGGGCTGCTCTTCCTTTAGTCCCATTTGTTAGACAGAAAAGAACTCTTCTCTCATTTTCAAAAGCACGGGGCACAAAAGAGCCTTGTAATCCTCTCATCTCTGGACAGATGTATAATTAGCTCCCGAGACCTCCTCCCTGCCAGCTAATCCCTGCAAGCTGTTCCCATTAGCCTTCCAGCTGATGTTACTACAGCTCCAGGAACAGTTATTCCCCAGTGCCTGTCCATGGGGGCTGTTTGTCCCTCCTGATGCTCATTTTCACTCACAACGACAGCCTTTGATGACAAACCCAGAGAGGAAGGAAGCACCATACTGTCCCCAGCACCACCATGTACGTGGGCATCAATCACCATGTCTCCAGTACCACTATCATGTCTACCACATCAGTATGTCCCTAGAATCACCATGTCTACTGGGATCATCTTGTCCATCATACCCCACAATGCCACTATGCTGCAGAGATTCACTTAATCCGAAATATCATACCCTCCAGTCAACATATCCTCCAGCATCACTGTGTCCCACAGTGTCTCTGTGTACTCCAACAGAACCATATCCTTGATTGACATCATCATGTCCCCAGCACCACTGTGTCCCTCAGTATCACTGTGGCCCCCAGTACCATCATGTCTCAAGCTCTGGTGTTGCCCAGTATCACCATGTTTTCTAGCACCCCCAGTAGATAGGACTCCTGTCCCTGCAACCCTGCTTGTGCACAGGGGCCCAATGGGACAACAGTTTAGTAGAGACAACCAAGAAATGGCACAAGTCTAAGACAAAGACCTCCTTGGCTCCTCCAGGCCCCAGGCAGAAGTGCAACATCACGACCCAAGGGCCTGATAGCCCCAGGATTCTGACGTTCTTCTAGACTACAACTGCTCTCTGAATTGGGATTTGTGATCACCAAATAGGCTTCGTGACCTGCAGGACCTAAGTGCCAAAGCAGAGCTGGCAGGCAGTTCCTGACTCTTCTCCCAGTGAATGCCCTGCACTGGTGTGTGACAGCATTGTGCAGGTCACTACACATACCTTCACCCTCACGTCTATCAGCACACACCCCCTCACACCATCCATACACATGGACCCAGGATTCCATTCATACCCTCAGACACACTCAAGCATACTTTTATGGGCACACACACACACACACACACACCTTAGAAGGAATCTCATTCCCAGGAGAAGGAACTGGAGGAACAGGGTTGCCGGGCTGGGATCTATGAAGGGGGCACCGTGGGAGACATTACAGGAAGAGGTGGCAATGCTCTCTAGCTTTGCCTCCCCTTGAATCCAGGGAGGTGAACCCTCAGTTCCGTGGGAATCACCAACAAGTGGAACTTGTAGCCACAGGGATGGGAGTCAAAGCAAGAAAGAGTCTCTTCTTGGAAGACATGTGACAAATCTTTTGAGCCCTCCCTCTTCAAGCCCCTCTGGTGTCACCTGGCTGTTTGCTCACTCATTCATATTCACCAAAGATTACTGAACATCTGCTGTTCCAGCCTGTATATTTGGTTACAGGAACGCAAAGACTAAAATGCCGTGGCATCCGCCTACAAGGCCTGTACACTGAGTGTGTCCAGTGGACACACTATGATGAGTGGCTTTTATAGCTTTTTAGTCTCTGTGTTCCCATAGCCCAGTGGACAGCCCAAGACAGCAGGTGTTGTGATATCCTTGGTGAATGAATGAATGGATGGATGAATGGGAGAAAGCAGCAAGTGATTGTGAATGGGAAGGACTCAAATGGTCCTTGAACATGGACTGCTCAGTAACAAGAGCCAGAAACTTTCCCTTGGTGAGTACGAGTTGGGATGTAGGCCATGGGATTTAAGCCTTACACGGCATTGACTAGCCAAAGAGCAGCAGCAGCAGCAGCAGCAGCAGCAGCAGCAGCAGCAGCAGCAGCAGGAATCACCCACATTTCTTTAGACACAGAAGCTAGAGCTGAGCTAGGAAAAGAGCTTGGGCTGCCAGGTGGGCTAAGGCCCCTGTTAGATCACCTAGGCTGCCTCATGCGCCACAGGTGTAAGCCCTCTCTCCTCCAGGCAGATCTTCAGAGGCGATGCAAAGGACCAGGCACCGGCCAAGGCAGAATGGGGTGCATCTTAATTTCCCTTCCTATTTCCCTCCTTTTCTGGTCTTTGTCTTCCCTCCAGAAGGAGCCTTGAGAAGTCTTGTCCTTCTTCACCAGCCAAGCTGAGGCAGGTCTAGGCAGGATGCCCTGCACCTGTGGACACCTGTTCTAGAAGCATCAATGAGGAACCCCCAGCTGCAGAACCATCTACAGCACAGAGAAGATCACTCCCCTGACATTTATATCCGCATGAAGGTCCAGAGAAGATGGACTGTAAGACGGTGTGGTTCCCAGCACAGTCCTCCCAGCTGGGGTCACATGGGTAGAACTAGTGTAGAGTACATCCAGGAAAGGAGCAGGGCCCCATCAGGCAATGCTGGGAGCTATTGATTACAGGGATCTCTTTCTCGGTTTTCTAAGCATGTGGAGGCCCCAGGGTGCAGACAGGACCATCTGGGAGTCAATATCTTGCTAGAAGTCTGTAACAAATGATCCTGGTAGCACAGAGTCCATGTGGCCCCACCATTGGTGATGGAGTATCCCAGGGAACTCCTCAGCCGAGGACACTGAGTCTGCCTGGAGGGGTGGAGTCCGGAAGGATGGAGAGGGCGGAAGGGTGCGGGGATTTCAGGGGAAGTGGACAGAAAGCAGAGGCTGCCAGCTTGGGGGTGGAGAGGTGGATCTGAGAAAAAAAACAGATTAAGGGAGAAAAAATAGAAACCACAGGAAATACTCCAAAAGGTGACAGACCAATGGAGGAATTGGGCTGGGTGGGCCCTGAGGGCCTGGGGGAGGAAACAGTTTAGCTGGCCAGAGACCTGGAAGTGGGCTCAGCTGGGGGACAGACGAGGCCCGTGAACAAGTAAGATAAGTGGATTCAGGAAGAGAGTAAATATGGTGAGAGGAGTCAGCAGACAGGGAAAGGGACAATGACATCACTGGCAGACCTAAAGGGGATGGGCAGGAGGGAGGGGACATGCTGGAGACCTTGAACAGCTGATGAGTTCACTCACAGATGCTAAGAACTGTAGGTAAAAGGGCACATGGCTTCCAGAGGCAGCGAGAGCCACAGACTGTCACTCAGCAGGGAATTAAGTCCTTCTTGGGGGTTCCAATTGCTAGATGGGGTATGAATAGTCCCTAAGGGGTCATATGATCATTTTAGCGTAGACTTCTAGTGGCTCAACTCCACCAGAGTTACAAGGAGATTGATGTAATTTATGATCCTCTAAGAAAGGAAGGACTAGAAATCTTGATGAGCTAAGATGTGGTATCAATAATAAACTGCATCTAAATTCAGGGATATTAAAGTGTGGTGGGGAGACATATCTTTGTATTGAAGGCTGACAAGGGCCAAGTGCAGTGAACCCATATCCGTGATGGAATGTCAAGCAGTGCAGCCCCCAAGTACAGTAGTGTGGCAGAGGATCAATAAATTGAGTGTGGAGTTAGCACAGAACCCAGCAATCTCACTTGTGAATTTGCACAGAGCAACTGGAAGCCAGGTCTGAAAGAGATATGTGTATGGCAACCTTTATCCACAGAAGGCTTATTCAGAGGTTTAGTCACAGAAGCCAGAGACTGAAAACCACCCAAGTGCCCATTCCCAGATGGATGGATAAGCATCATGTGATCTGTCCACAGAACAGAATGATTAGCGAGCTTTGAAAATCGTCTCACCGTTCTGACATGTGCTACGACCTGGACAAGCTAGGCTGACACTGTGCTAAGTGAAATAAGCCAGTCACGGAAGGATGAGAGCTGTGCCATTCCACTTTTAAGCAGTCCCTGGAGTGGCTGGAGACAGAGCGTAGAATGACAGCTACAGCCCTGGAGGAGACGAGGTAGGAGGAGATGGTATTTAATGGTACGAAGTTTCAGTTTGGAATAACAGAAAGTGTGCAGAGATGATGGCAGAAATGGCTTGCACAAGGATGTGAATGGGCCTTATACACTGAACCAAGCTCCCAAGAAGGTTAAAATAGTAACTTCACACATTTTACAACAATTAAAAATTATGAAACACTTTTAAAAGAGAGGCTGCTCGGGGGATACTGTCATGCATCTGCAATCCTAGAGCTTGGGAGACGATGAGTTCAAGGCCATTTTGGGGTACCAAGAAAGACCCTGTACTTAAATAGTTAAAAAAAAGTGGAACTTGTGAGATGGCCAGCAAGTAAGTGCTTGCCTCATCAACTGAGTCCAATCCCTAGAACTCACAGCAGAAGGTAAACACCAACTCCCAAAAGTTGTCCCCAGACCTCCATACATATTCCATGGCACACATGTGCCTCCCTCTACACACTAATAACAAATACATTTTTTTTAATTAAGTAGAGTTGGGGCTGGAGGGATGGCTCAGTGGTTAAGAGCACTTGCTGCTTTTCCAGAGAACCAGAGTTGAGTTTGAAGCACCCATACCAGGCAGGCGCCAGGCACCTGTAACTCTAGCTCCAGGGGATCTGACACGTTCTTCTGGCCTCTGAGGGCATGCAGACACAAATACATACACTGAATTAATTAATAAATCTTTAAAACAAAGCAAGGGGATTAGGGGCAGGATGAACTGCCTTTTAAGAAAGGCCACTTAGTGCAGGATGTCTTCCCAAAGCCAGGTGCTGTCGAGGGTTTGGGGAAGAAGACCATGTCTGTATGTAGAACAGGTATTCCTGCCGCTCAGAGTTTGCTCCTGGCAGAGAGTGACAGGATGAGTGTGGATGTGGCACTCACAAACAGGAGCAGCCTGTCACCAAACACTGATTGGCTCCTATATGTCATACCTTAGTCAGACAGAAATGAGGCACAGGGTGGAGGGCCAGACTCCAGCCTCATGGACTTCATCACCCTGAGAGGAAGGGAACACTCCTGTGCCCGGGTCCTCACCTTTTGACACTTGAGGGACCCGCTGCTTCCTGACTTAGCTTGGCTCTGCCAGGAACTGGCTAGCAGCTGCTTGGCTCCTCCGGGTTTCTACGACCTCAACCATAAAATGGGTGCTGCTCTAAAGGCCACTGAAGTTATATAGGAATTGTCTGGAAAAGGCCTGCACACAAAGTCTCCCTGAATGTGGGAATCTTGAGAAATTCAGAAGACATTAGTTCTGGGTCATAGTCTCACCACCTGTCACAATGATGGGGGAAACTGTAAAACAACAAAAACAAACACAAAACCAAACCAAAACAAGAACTCCCTTTCTTTCCTACATACACTGCAGGTGATGTCAGCATTCTGGGCCTCTGATGCCTTCCTACAGATCTCAGCAAAGGCCCAGAGCCCAGATTAGGAACGGAAGAGCATAGAGCAGAGGGACCGTAGAGAAAGCTCAGGACTAGCCAGGGGACTCGATGGTGTATGGTTTAGCCAGGAAAGTGCTTAAATTCTTCTTAAGCCTGCAGCTACTAGGAAAAAGCTCCCAACCGTTGGTAAAGGAAGACAACATCCATGACAACTAAGGAAAAGACACCTTGGGCAGGAAAAGCCTGATATTGGCACAGGAAGGAGAATCCCTGGAAACTGCCGAAAAGCAAAACAAAACCCAGCGTCGGAACATCTTCCTGCCCTCCACCCTGCCCCACTTGCTAACATTCCCTAGACAGCTTATCTGCAGGGGAAGCCGGCTACAGGCATGGCCTCCACTTAGGGGGCTTAAATGACAAGAGAGATGTGCAGTCTGGGCTCTTCAAAGGCAGGAAGGGAAATGTATGGGTCTGTGCCCTGGATTTTGCATACTGAAATGCCTGACAAATGTGTGTGGAGTAACTGATGTGGGGCCAGGAGAGGGGGTGTCCGTGCAGTGAGGAGGATTGGGGGGTGCAGCCAGCAGAGAAAGCTGGGACAGTGGAAATGGTTCTTGCACCTGATTGTGGGCCACTGTGTGTATGAACGGCTAAAGAAAGAAGATGTTCTGCAGCTGCCAGGGCTGAGGGAACCATGGAAGGTCTGGGATATGCATGAACATAGTGGGCATGTGCTCATACGTGCTCTCACACATGTGCATGCATACACACACACACACACACACACACACACACACACACACACACACAAACACACACTCACCACAGGCTACCCATGGCCCTCAGAGCTGAGAAAGCAAGCCAAGGGCCTATGAGCCAGTGAACAGTTACAAGATGGAGCCAACGGCATCAAGATGAAAACATCCATAGTAGGAAATAGGGGGAAGTTAGAGAGGACAGAATGGGTACATTGGAGGGGGAGGTGGCCCTGAGGTAAGGGGAAGAGCTGACCATTAATAGTAGCCAGGGAACCAGGGAGATGGCTTAGTTAAGTACCTGCCTTGCAAGCATGAGGACCTGAGTTCAACCCCCAGAACTCATACAAAGGGGGAAAGGAAGAGAAAGGAAGGAAGGGAGTGAGGGAGGAAGGAAGGAAGAAGGAAGGAAGGAAGGAAGGAAGGAAGGAAGGAAGGAAGGAAGGAAGGAAGGAAAAGAAAAGAAAAGAAGAAAGAAAGAAAGGTATAATGTATAATGCTATGCACTTGTAATCCCAGCTCTGGGGAGGTGGGGACAGGTGGATCCCTGGGGCTCGCTGGTCACCTAGCCTACCTGGTGAATTCCAGGCAAGTGAGAGATACTGTCTCAAAAAAAAATGATGGATGGGGT